>PVKC010019603.1:0-19027 GCA_004027635.1 Crocidura indochinensis
ATATATATACAATATTTTCTTTAAATTCTATTCCTTGTACAAATTATCTGAAATTTGTACTGTTTGAGGTCAGTGACTTGGACTACACACCAAATCTCCCTTAAATAACTTTCACCATCTTTAATTTCATTCTATTGATGTGTAACTGCAGGAGTGACAGGATGGTGAGGGGAGTCTTGGTCAGTTTAGTGGAACTGAGATACCGTAATACTAAAGATGTCAGCACTATTGTAAGCAATTTCCTTAAACTATAACGAAAAGTTGATTATACTAAAGAAGGAATAATGTCATCTGGAAGATGCAGCTGCTTGTGTTGATGAGGTGTGAAATATTATTTTTAAAAGTTGGTTATGCATGTAACCTCCTGTGGAAAGTACTTGTCAAAAGGGCACAAATGGGCTTTATTTTCACATCAGAAAATCCCGTTTTCTCTCTTGAACACACGTCTTCCACAATCTCTCCTCGCACACCTTTACATTTCTTTTTTCAGATGAAGTGACTGCAGTTACTTGTATGAGCATGAAAAAAATCTCTTCGTATACAGGCATGACTGGGCCTAGTGACTAGTGGCTGTGAGATGCCTGTGTATGACAGTTCTCTTTCAGATGGTAAAATATGAAGGAAAGAAAAGATGAGAATTGAAGGAATGCATCTTTAAGCATGGAGTAAATAAATTATAATTATAGTCTTTTTTTTTTTTTGGTTTTTGGGTCACACACGGCAGTGCTCAGGGGTTACTCCTGGCTCCATGCTCAGAAATTGCTCCTGGCAGGCACGGGGGACCATATGGGGCACCGAGATCCGAACCGATGACCTTTTGCATGAAAGGCAAACGCCTTACCTCCATGCTATCTCCCAGGTCCCAATTATAGTCTTTTTTGATTCAGAATTTGTGAGTGGTTTGAATTGGAGACAGGAAGTTATAGAAAAGAGCTTAGTCTTGGTTCTCCATCTTGGAACAGGCAGATTTTATATAAATGGGAAAACCTTACTAATCGGTGCTTTCGAAAGAGAAAGCCACCAGTAAGCTATGAGAAGTAATGACAGTTATGTTTCTATTCTATCACTTTTAATCTAGTAGGTTATAAAACATAATTAGGAACTATGAAGCTCTAAGGGATGAAGTTTAGATTTCACTGATATGTCATTTATGATAACTATGGGACACATGTTCTCTCCAACCTCAGTCAAAAAAATTTTGTGGGCAAAATCACAGATATTGTTAGTAGGAATAGGTTCCACTTTCCACAATTAGAGTGGCAAAACTTTCCAACTCCTCTGAAGGAGAATCTAATTTCTGTGGTTTGATGGCAGTGGTTAGTTGCTATATAACCCTTTGGGTTGGATTTCAAGGTCACATATTTTTTGGTACAACTTTTAGCAATCTCAGAACCAAGATAAATTAGCTTTACTAATTAGAAAATGCCCTGTTTTTAACTCTCATTCATGCTGGTAGGAATGTCTTCTAATCCAGCCTTTCTGGAAATATGGATATTCCTTAAAAGTCTGAACATTGAGCTCTCCCATATGATCCAGCAATACCACTCCTAGAGATATACCCTATGACCACAGAAACACAATACAATAATGCCTCTGCACTCCTATGTTCATTGCAACTCTATTTACAATAGCCAAAATCTGAAAACAACTTAGACACCTGAAAATGGATGAGTGGCTAAAGAAACTTTGGTACATATACACAATGGAATACTATGCAGCTGTTAGAAAAAAAATGAAGTCATGAAATTTTCCTTTCCATGGATGGATATGGAGACTGTTATGTTGAGTAAAATAAACCAGAGGGAGAGAGATAAACAGAGAATAGTCTCACTCATCTGGGATTAAAAAAAAAAAAAGACAGTATGGTTATAATACCCAGAGACAATAGAGATGAGGGCAGGAAGGACCAGCCTATGATATGAAGCTGACTACAAACAATGGTTAGTACAGTTAAAGAAATAACTATACTACCATGGCAAAGAGAGAAAGATAAAAACAATGCCTTTCTTGAAGATAGGCAGAGGATGGGAGAGGACGGAAATGGGGACATTGGTCAAGGGGAGTGTGCATTTTATGGCTAAAACCCAATTGCAAACAAGTTTGTAACCATTGTGCTTAAATAAAGAAATTTCTTTCATCAAAAAAGAAAAGAAAATGTCCTATTTTATAGAGAAAATTTGAGAAATAAATTCAGAGAAAGGGAGAGAATGAATAAGAATGAGAGACATTTCCTACGGTTCAAAGGAATGTAAGAAATTGAGCTTTTATCAAGCATTAGCTATGAACTCAACATACAATTCCCTTCTTATTCTCAAAACAATTCTGAAATACACATTTTTGAAATACATATTTACAGTAGATGCTATGCATATTTCACTGTCTTTTCACCTCCTGTCATTCATGAAAGCTTCTCTCTACTTGGCACACATAATTTGGTGTCTGAGGACTCCTGGAAGAGATTGAGCTCTTATGTTCAGTCAGTGACTAGTGGGAGCTGTAAGATAATAGCTTGACCTCATTTCTTCTCTGGCTTGGAAAATGAGGTTCCTTGCACACCACCTCTAGAGCTCCTCAAGATGAGACCAGAGCTGTTAGACAGGAGGCGATGCTCAGATTTGTTTGTTTCTTCTCAGACCAGTGGCTTAGTGGCTTCTCTCCCTTCACTGCTTCCTTTGTCCAAACCCCACAGTTAAACTCAGGTTTATGAGTCTCAGTTCATATGCAGGAGAAAATATGCAAGGATAAACCTTAGCCCCCAGCTAAGGGTCCACCCAAATAAACAGCTTGACTCAGTGGGAGACCTTTGACCTGGTGCTTATGCTAGTGTCACACATCTCCTACTTGACTATGCAACTTATGTTTTGTCCTTATGATATCCATGCTCGACTTTAAACTGAAAAATGTTGTGAAGGGTGAAGGGTGGTGTACATTTTAAGACTGAAATCCAATCTGAATAACTTTGGAATCCTAGTGTTTAAATAAAAGGATATATACGTTATAATTAAAAAAGAAAAATGATGACAAATTTAATTGACTTGGGGTTTGGTTTATATAGCACTAATATGAACTCAAACTATGTTAATGATTTTTTTTCACAATGCCAACGGGAATATACTTGATCCTACAGACAAGTATGAAGACCTTTGTGTCTTGGATAACCTTTATTCGGTCACAGATAGTTCTCTATGTTGTTTTATGAAAATGGATAACATATTATTCCTAAGTTAGGCACTTTTCCTGTCCCTCTCTCTATAGATTCCTTTCATTTTCTACATTGTTCTCTATTCTTACACATTCTGATATTATCATTTGAGTGCAAGCTACTCAAAAAATGAGGGCCCAGGGCTGATTCATTATCTTGTTAGACATGGTATTTAGTGTATTTAGTACAATGTCATTTATCACTTGATCCTAAATAAAGATTGGTTGGGGTGGTTGGGCCACGCCTGGCAGCACTCAGGGGTTACTCCTGGCTCTGCACTCAGAAATCACTCCTGGCAAGCTTGGGAGACCATCTGGGATGCCAGGATCCATCCCGGGTTGGCCACATGCAAGGTAAATGCCATACCAATTTGCTAGCTCTCCAGCCTCCAAATAAAGAATTCTTATTTCAATCAAATTAATAAAGTGGGAGCTGGGAACATAGCTCAACAGAGTGGAGCAACAGGCCTTGCATGTGTGAAACTCTGAATTTGATCCCTAGCACTGCATGGCTTCCAGAGCACTTTCAGGTATAGTATTCCTGGGGGACCTGAATCACTACCTGGTTTGGCTCCAAAGGCCCCAAGGTCATTGGATCTGAGCAAGGAGCTCAGATAGCTCTGAAAGTAATACGCATACTCCGAGCATGCTGGGTAAAAACCCTTAATAAAAACAAATACATGAAATAAATGACTATGGGAACTCCAAACTAGTACTTCATTGTGTGGACAAGGATACTTGAAATTTGTATCACTCTAGGCCTAAGTACACCACCTCATAGTGTTCAACTCTGGTGTTTCTGGTGCTATGCTTACTGCTCACCTAACTTAACACTTTGACGAATGTCACCAACATTGTGTTGACATTTAGATGCCATTTCTTAATGCTTTTTCTCCAGATTTGAGTCCTACTAGAAAGAAAACGGAAATGACAATTACATTCATGTACCTTTATGTAGCTGTTTATTGGCCCTGATTTTCTCTTTCAGGCTAGTCTTAAAATAGACCAGTGTCTGGGTGGTCCTGAAAATGCCAAACTAATTAAAGGAAGGAGAGAAAAACTGAAAGAGCAGGATTTTGTACTGCTGAATGCTTAAGTCAGTGGTTTCATGTATTTTTGTACATATTTCTCTGAGTTTTGTCATTCCTTATACTTTGAAACTGTCAAGAATCTAGTGTTTTCTGCATTTAGCTCAGACTCATGGTTCTTCTCTTAAGTAGTTTTCTTCTGACTTCTGTCAGATACATGGGTACTCAGAGATAATATAGAATTCTTTTATATTATATTTTTCATCTGAGAATGGAATCTCAGAATCTGATCCCACAGGTCTTTTTCTTTTCATTTTTTGGGTGGTGTTGGGTGGGTGGATGGGAGTTTTGCTGATCTGTGCTCAGGAATCATTCTCAGCAGTGCTTGAGGGACTCTGCAGTGCCAAGGATTGGACCAAGTCCTCCCCCCCCCCAGAAAGGATGCCTTCCTTTATGTCTTATGCTTTTATAATAAGAACCAAGTATCCTCAATAATGAGTCCTTAAATCAACCTTTATTATTCTCTCTCCAGGTTTAGTTCTGATCATTGCTATACTTGGGGAGGAGAATCACCCTTAGATATTATTTCACTAGTCTATGGTTTGCTGAAAACTTTGCTGCATTCTATTTTCAAAGTCTGTCCAAATTGGCACAGATAACTATGCTTTTTGTGTGTATGTGTGTGTTTTTTTTGGGGGGGTCACACCCGGCAGTGCTCAGGGGTCACTCCTGGCTCCATGCTCAGAAATTGCCCCTGGCAGGCATGGGGGGCCATATGGGGCACCGGGAATCGAACTGATGACCTTTTGCATGAAAGGCAAACGCCTTACCTCCATGCTATCTCCCAGGCCCCGATAACACTGCTTTTTTAAACATGTGATAAAACCTCATTTACTCATTTGTTAATTATGCAGTTAGATAAAGAAGATAACTTAAATTTTGAGTTTTTAAGAATATGTTTATTCTGACCATAAAAATTTCAATTTAGTAGAAGAAGGGGAAAAAAGAAGGTAGCCAAATAAAACAGAACAAAACCAAAAAAAAATAACAGTCAAAAACCTCAATCTACAACAAAGCTGTACAAATGGGGACCAGTTACACTAGTATGCTGGGGGGTTAAGGAGGGAGATATGAGATGCATGCCAGGAATAGGGGTGGAGGGAAAACAACACTGGTGGTAGGAATGCCCCTCATTCATTGTCACTATGTATTTTAAATATTACTTTGAAAAATTTATAAGTCACTTTGGCCACAATAAAAATAAAAAAAAAACATGGATGAGTGAGACTATTCTGTGTGGGTCTCTCTCTGACTAATTTCATTCAGCATAATAGATTCCATATACATCCATGTACAGGAAAATTTCATGACTTCATCTCGCCTGACAGCTACATGATATTCCATTGTGTATATGTACCACAGTTTCTTTAGCCATTCATCTGTTGAGGGGCATCTTGGTTGTTTCCAAAGTCTGGCTATTGTAAAAAGTACTGTGATGAATATAGGTGTGAGGAAGGGAGTTTTATATTGGCTTTTTGTGTTCCTGGTGTATATCCCTAGGAGTGGTATAGCTGGATCAAATGGGAGTTCAATTTCCAGTTTTTGGAAGAATTTCCATATTGTTTTCCATAAGGGCTGGAGTAGATGACATTCCCACGAGCAGTAACACTGAGTTTTATAGGACAACAGCTACTAGGGACTTTGGAGTCAGGAAGTGTGCACTGATGAAGGGATGGGTGTTGGCCATTGTATGACTGAAACTCAAATATGGACAGCCTTGTAATTGTATCTCAATAGGATTCAATTTATTAAAACTACCATAAAAAGGCAAATTCTAGAAATAGGGTGTTCATGTGTATTTGTGTGAGAGATAAAGGAAAAGAGAAAATGTTTAGATATTAAAATTAGTTAACTTACAAATTGAAGGTTTATAACTAAAAAGTAATGGATTTAAATATCAAAATGGTGGCTAAAATAGCCTACCTTTACACTCTTCTTGCTCAGAGAGTCTTGACTCCCACATGGATCTCTTTTGTAGTTCATTAGTTAAGTATATACATATATGTGTGTGTGTGTGTGTGTGTGTGTGTGTGTGTGTATACACAATCACTGAATAATCACATTTTTGTTTTTTTTTTTTTTTTTTTTTTTGGTTTTTGGGCCACACCCAGTGATGCTCAGGTGTTACTCCTGGCTATGCGCTCAGAAGTCGCCCCTGGCTGGCCTGGGGGACCATATGGGGCACGGGGGATCGAACCGCGGTCCGTCCAAGGCTAGCGCGGTAAGGCAGGCACCTTACCTTCAGCGCCACCGCCCGGCCCCACATTTTGGTTTTTTTTAAGTTTAACATTATTATTTATTTTTTAATACTTTATTTATTTAAGCATCATGGTTACAACTGTATATATAATTGGGGTTCAGCCATAAAATACCCACACCTTTCACCAGTGCAACTTTCCCACCACCAGTGTCCTCCATTTCTCTCCTCCCCCATCCCCTGCCTATCTTCAAGACAGCATTGTATTCTTCTCTCTATCATTGCCATGGTAGTTGTTAGTGTAGTTATTTTTCTAACTGCATTTACCCTTCTTTGTGATAAGCTTCATATCATTGGATAGTCCTTTCAGCCCTCATCTCTAATGTTTCTGGTTATTATTGCTATATTGTCTTTTATTTTCCTAAAGTACCACAGATAAGTGAGACTTTTTATGTTTATCTCTCTCTTCTGACTTATTTCACTGAGCACATTAGTTTTCATGCCCATCCATTTATAGGCAAATTTTATGACTTCATTTTTCCTAACAGCTGTGTAGTATTCCATTGTATAAAAATGTACCACAGTTTCTTTAGCCATTCATCTGTTGTCGGGCATCTGGGTTGTTTCTAGATTATGGCTATTGTAAATAGCAGTGCAGTAAACATAGGAGTGCAAAGGACTTTTGTATTATGTATTTTGTATTATGTTTTTGTGTCCTAGGGTATATCCCCATGAGTGATGCTGTTATGTCATATGAGAGCTCAATTGTCAGTGTTATGAAGGCTATCCTTTTTTTTTTTTTCAGAAAGACTGGACTAGACAACATTCTACCAAACAGTGAATGAGAGTTCATATCTCCCACATCTATGCCAGTAGTGGTTGTTTTCTGTTTATCTGTGTGTGATATGTACCAGTCTCTGTGGCATGAGATGATATCTTATTGTTGTTTTGATTTGCACCTCTGCTTATTAGTGTGTGGAGCATTTTTTCATGTGCCTTTTGGCCATTTGTATTTCTTCTTTGAGGAAGTCTGTTTATTTTTTTATCCCCATTTTTGGATGGATTTATATGTTTTTTTCTTGTTAAGTTCTGTTAGTAACTTGTATATCTTAGATATTAGCTTCTTATCTGATTGGTATTGAGTGAATAGTTTCTCCCTTTTTGTGGGTGACCTTTTTACCCTACTTGCTATTTCCTTTGAAGTGCAGAAGCTTCTCAGTTTAATGTAGTCCCATTAAATTATCTCTGCTTCCACTTGTTTGGACAGTGGTGAATGTAGCAAGATCAAAAAGAAAAATTATATTCAAAAAGCACATTCTCTTTTTAATAAATGAAATTCATTTCAAAGGCTTTCTTGCCTCATAAATATCATTTTTATTAGCAGTTATTCAGGCCCTCCACATAATAATCCATATTTTAGGAGCAACATTTCTATAAAGTGTTGGCATTATGCCTCATTATTAACAAAATTTTTATGTCAAATACACAACATGATATGGTTTTGACTTGAAGCATAGGATAAGAAATTCTTTAGGACTTTTGTATTAACTAAGTTCCATATCAACTTAAATTATCTTGTGTGCTACTGTAATCTAATTATAAAAATGGTTTGCTTAGATGAATATAGTTCATAAAATAATAGGAACTATGAAGCTAAAAAAACACAAATGTCAAGTTATATACAAAGGATCTTTCTTCTGTTTACTCTATAGTTGTTCATCAATGGAACCAAAAGCAGCTTTAAAATATGCCTTTTCCAAAGGCAAATCATTTAGTCTGACTTTATTCTTCTCATTCTTGTTGGGATATGATTCCATTTTAGATATTTCTGTAGTTGTGATTTTGATCACTATACAGAAATATCTCTGGTAGATTATGGTTCTTTGTGACTTAGAGGTAGGAGTTGTTTTATAGTATATCATCTGAAAAGAATTGGCAAGATTATTTACAAATATTGCTCCTTAAGGAAAGTCTCTTCAACTGTGGTGCTGGGACAACTGGTCAGCAACATTGCAAAAAAGTGAACTCGAACCTTTATCTAACACTCTGCACAAAGGTCAGATCCAAATGGTTTAAAGACCTTGATATCATACCCAGAGTCATAAGCTATATGAAAGAACACATACGTAAAATACTCCATGACATCAAAACTAAAGGTATCTTCAAGGAGGAAAAAGCACTGTCCACACAAGTGGAAGTGGAGATAAACAGAAGGGACATATTCTGCACCTTGAAGGAAATAGTGACGAGGATGCAAAGGCCACCCACAGAATAGGATAAGCTACTCACCCAATACCCATCAGATAAAGGGCTAATATCTAAGACATACAAGACTGAACTTAACAAGAAAAAAAAATCTCATCCCATCAAAAAATGGGGAGAATAAATGAACATACAATTCCTCAAAGAAATACAAATGGCCAAAAGGCACATGAAAAAATGTTCCATATCATTAATCATCAGGGAGAGAGGCAAATCAAAACATCAATGCGGTACCATTTCATGCCACAGAGATTGGCACACATTACAAAGAATAAGAACAGGGGGCCGGGCAGTGGCGCTGGAGGTAAGGTGCCTGCCTTGCCTGCGCTAGCCTTGGACAGACCATGGTTCGATTCCCGGGCTCCCATATGGTCCCCCAGGCCAGGAGTGACTTCTGAGCGCATAGCCAGGAGTAACTCCTGAGCGTCACTGGGTGTGGCCCAAAAACCAAAAAACAAACAAACAAACAAACAAAAACAAAGAATAAGAGCAATCAGTGCTGGCAGGGATGTGGGGAGAAAGGAACTCTCATTCACTGCTGGTAGAAATGCCATCTAGTCCAGTCTTTGTGGAAAACAATATGGAGATTCCTCAAAAAACTAGAAATTGAGCTCCTATATGATCCAGCTTTACCACTCCTAGGGATATACCCTAGGAACACAAAAACACAACACAAAAATGCCTTCTGCACACCTGTATTCATTGCAGTGCTATTTACAATAGCCAGACTCTGGAAATAACCTAGATGCCCTTCAACAGATGAATGGCTGAAGAATCTGTGGTACATATACACAATGGAATACTATGCAGCCATCAGAAAAATAAATGAAATCATGAGATTTTCCTATACATGGATAGAAATGGAAACTATTATGCTGAGTGAAATAATTCAGAGGGAGAGAGAAAGACACAAGAATAGTCTCTCATCTATGAGGTTTTTTTTTTAGAGGTCTGACCCTAATAGGATGGGTCTGAGCTCTTTTTTAAATATCTTTATTCAAACACCTTGGTTAAAAATATGATTGTAGTTGGGTTTCAGTTATGTAAAGAAAACCCCTCTTCACCAGTACAACACTCCCACCACCGATGTCCCAAATCTCCCTCCAGCTCTCAATGTGAAGCTTACCACAGAGAGTGGTGAGTTCAGTTAGAGAAATAACTACACTGACAAATACTATGACAATAGTAGTGAATTAGAGAAATAGAATGCCTGTCTTGAATACAGGCAAGGAGAGGGGGAGGAGAAAGATGGGGGAATTGATGGTGGGAACATTGCACTGGTGAAGGGGTGTGTGTTATTTTGTTTCTATATAACTAAAGCTCAACTAAAAACTAGCTTGTGATCATAGTGCATAAAATAAAGATATTTATAAGACTAAAAAATAATTGCTCCCCAGGGCACAAAGTCCTAATTTTGAAAGCCATGGGAAGTTTGAAGTTTGGTGTTGGTGGTGGTGGTGGTGGTGGTGGTGGTGGTGGTGGTGGTGGTGGTGGTGGTGTGTGTATGTGCCTGGGTGTATTGTTCATAAAAGATTTTTTTCAAGAGAAGCTTAGGGTTTGCTTAAAAATAGTATGTTTACCTAAATAACTACACATAGCAAGTTCTTATTTATTTTGTTACCTAGTTCATTCTTTTCTCCCTGTTACTAATTTAATGTTGTATTAGTATACCTTTGCTATCACTCATGAACCAAAATAGATAGATCACTACTATTATTCACTACTATTATTATTATTAACCAAAGTTTACACTTTAGGTTTATTCTTTGTGTCCTGTAGTTCCATGAATTTTTACAAAGGCATAATGTCCTGTGTTTACCATTATATTATGAGACAGAATAGATTTATGCCCCCCCCCCCGAGTCTTGGCTCCAATCCTCCAACCTTCCCTTTGTTCCTGAATCACCCTAATTCTTGCCTGCCATTGTTGGTTGGCCTTGTCCCGATATGTTACGAAACTACAATTACCCATTATGGTGCCTTCCCACATTGGCTTCTTTAATTTGTGATATGAATTTATGGGTTCTCAATGTCCTCTCCAGGCTTGATAGCTGATTCTTTTAATCCCTGATAAAATCCCATGACTTAGATGTACTACAATTACTATCAGCTCTCCCTTCACCTCCTCACCTCCAATAGACAGTCCCATTGCTTCAGTTTTGTAGCTCTAACTCTAGTATTTGACATGTGTATGCAGGTTTTTGAGAAGATGGTATTTTTAATTCATTGAAACAAATACTTAGCACTATTGTTATATCCTAGGGTACATGTAGTATAATTTACTACTAAACTGTCAAACTATTTTCCAAAGTTATTATATTGGGGCTGGAGAGATAATACAGCAGCAAGTAGAGCACTTGCCTTTCATGTGAACAAAGAGACTCTCATTTTATATTTTCCTTGAAGGAAAATCCTTACCACTCCTCATCCTCAACAATATTTGGTACTTAATGTTTCAGATTTCAGCCACCCTTATAAGTGTACAGGCCTAGCTGATTGACATTTTTATTTCCCTCATGACCTGTCACAACCTGCCAGGTTCATACATTTAAGGGATTTCTCAGGGTCCCCTCAGAAAGTGGGTTCAAGAGTTGGCAAATGAGAAACAGAGTCACACTCAGAAATGGGGGTGAATCCGAATCTGCTTTATTGAAGATTGCAGGGGCTATTTAAGCAAGATTTTTGCAAGTTATAATTTTGGTGGTATGTAAAAAAGAAACACTCACTTTTGTTTTTCTGCAGAGTTAAACATATATTTTCTTATTAACAAAAAATTAGATAATTATCAGTCATTCTGCTTAAAGTGCAAACTTCTTTACATTAGAGAGCTCATAGGCTTTACACTTTTAGGGCTTTAACAATTAACCAAACTTCCTAAGTCTCTTCTAGAGTCTGACTGAAAAACTTTTAAGGGTTACATCTTTACCTGGAACGCTTTCTTAACAACCCATTGTTGCTTCCAGGCCAAATCTTGAATGTTTATTTCCCAGGTAAAAGATAAGCAAGTCACTAGAAGTCCCTTTTGTATCAGATACTTCCCAAAGGAAACATTCCTTTCATCTGAGAGGACAGGACAGCAGAGAAATAAGGCACAGGACATTCACAGGACTAATTAACTGTTGTTGATCTAACTAAATAATTATTCTTTGAGCTTCAATATGTTTCTCTTGATGCTAAGCTTCCAAGTAAAAGTGGTAAATGCTCAATTATATGCATATTTAGCACAGAATAAAGGAAATTCATATTTAAGCTAAATAAATGTTTACAACTATCAATAAGCTATGCTTGAGATATGTCACAATGGCTTGTAAGGGAAGGGATCTCAATTTGAGATCTGGTCTTAGTTTGCCCTGCCAGGTCCATTCAACAACAGGCCTACTGGTTTACAGCTTCCTCTAAACCGTGGCGATGGTAATAACCTATGATGTGGGGCATAGAATTGTTTGCTCCAGTTGTCATTACCAGTTAAGTGATACATTCTCCCTACTGTGTTATGCAAGATGGATTTTCTTTGTAAAACATTATTTCAAAATTCAGTCCCTTGAAATAGCCATCATGGATTGATGGATATCTGTGGCTAATGCACTAGATTGTGCCAATTGCATTGGATGGTTCTGCTTAGATTTCAGTTGTTTTGCAGTTGCTTTGTGATACCCTGTAACTCCCTGCCCCTGCCTGGGGCTTCTAGGTTCAGGTTGAGATTCTCTGCTTTTCTGTACAATTTTTTAAGTGTGTAAAATTAGAGAATATTCAAAGCCAAGCAGTCAGAATGAAGAGAAAACTAAAAACCATGTTTACACAAGGATTAACTAAAGGGACTGGGGATATTTATTCTGAAGGAGGTGGTTACAATATGCTATCTTGGGACCAAAGCAATAGCACAGCAGGTAGGGTGTTTGCCTTGCACATGGCCTATGTTTGATCCCATCATCCCATGTGGTCCCCCAAACCTACCAGCATGAGTGTAGAGTTGGGAGTAACCCCTAAGCACCAATGGGTGTGACCCAGAAAACAAACCAACAATAAAACAAGCAAATTAAAAATGCTGTCCTCTAGCAGTGGACAGAATTATAACAAATTGGGGAAATACACAGGAATAATTTTCTTCTGGTGACACATGTCCTTAAAAGGAGGAACCTGCAAAGTTACCATCTCAGATAGTGAAGTAGCAGGTTATTCTTACATAAAGGGCACAAATTCCACAAGTGAGATCACTAATGTCCTCAGAACTTTAAGATACTGATTCTCTATTTCACTGCTTCTCATATAGTAAATGCATTTTCTTTGCACATCCCCTGCTTACAGAGCACTAAATAGGGAAAACTGACATGCAAACAGAGGTCATTAGCACAGAGTAAGTAAGGCATGTTGTTCAGGAACTAGATGCATGAGGTCTCAGAGTTTCCAGGCAGGTCCATAGATGTAATACATGAATTACAGGGCCTGGGCATTGCCCGTGAATGAGCATTGCAGTCATTGCATTGTAGTGATGCTCTCATTGCTCAAACTTGTGCAGAGGCTTGAGTGAGACTATGTTGAAGGTGGCTAGGGAAGGAAATGGAGCAAGAGCTGGAGCAAAATGTGCCTTGTATGGTAAACTAGGAGTCATCTAATCCTGTTGGCATTTCTGGGAGGTGATTCAGCTGACAAAGTTGGGATGATGCTGTCGAGTCTCCCAAGGTTCCTTCTCCCCAAGTCTGCTTTTATACTTTGCAGTAGTCTACGAGAACAAATTTATTGATTGTCTCTGTTACAATTTTACTAGACTTCCAAGCACATGCATTCCAGGTCTTCATTGTTTCTGAGTCTAAATAGTTATGTTGTCAATAACACCCACACCTCCTTAGCTCATGCCCTGATGTCCTATACCTTCAGATACCCCCCAGAATTTAACCAATTATCTTGGAGATTCCTTAAAATAGGCCCATGGTAGTAATACTCATGTTACTACTTTCTTGTTCTCTTGTGACCTAAGGGTATGTCTCCTTGTGTCAGTCTTTCTGGTCCTGGTGACTTCCCTGAATAACAGGGTCCTATCCAACAACCATAATCTTGGAATCCTCACAGTGCTAAGAAGTCGCTGTACTTTTTGAGGTCCTTACTGCACTTGAGCCACACTGTTCCCAACAAAAGTAAGCTAAGTGGCCCATCTCCTTATTTTGACCCACCTTCAAAATAAAGCAGGGCAGTGGGACCTCTTAAGATGAAGTCCACCAGTTTCTGCCTGCAAATCTAACATTGGGGGACTGGGAGCTAAGAAAGACTCCAGGATATCCCTTCATTCCTTTTCTCCAAGGCATTTGAAGCTCCTCCTGGTCACCTCAGCAGACACATCAGACAAAAACAGCTTCACCTTGCATCATGAACTGAACTACATTTGAGAAGATAATTGTTGCTATTTTACTGACTGACAAAGAACTAACTGCCTGTCATATTCCACCTCATTTAATCACTCCTTTCCTTGGAGGTACAGCCTATTCCCATTGATAGGTGAGTCGATGCTCAGAGGAATCACTACTTTGCTCAAGGTCCAAAAGCTGTACAGTGTAAAATTCAGAATCAGACTGGTCTGGAAAGTTCCAGACACGAAAGCCATCCGGAGTCCCCCACACTTGGGCACAAACACTCATAAGTTGTAAAACTTTATTCATGAACTGTCAATACCTACTTGGCTCATTTGCCATCTATACAAATCAAATATTGGTTTTCACATCCAGGGCTGGGAAGAAACAGTGGATGCTGCTATTTCTCACCTTTTAAAAACCTGCCTATCGAAGAACTCCAAAGAGCAGGCTTTGAGCCTCAGCAGCCAACTGGGCATCCCCAAAGATACAAGCCGATTGAAGAAACACATCACCCTCCTCTGTGATCGGTTGGCCAAAGGTGGGCGTCTCTGTCTCAGTACCGATTCTGCTGCCCCACAGACAATGGTCATGCCAGGTAAGAGTTTCATCTGGGCCCTCTAGACACAACTGTCCTTCCCCTAAATTAAAGGAATGTGCCTGTGGTTGGATTTGGAGTTTACATTTCATATTCAAGTGAAGATAGCCAAGAAAATTGCTTTCACATTTCCCCTCAGATATCCCAGAGTAGCCACTTAGATAAACATTCTTGGGCTATTTGCTTGCTAGATGTTTCTAGAATACTATGCCTTTTTTCCTCCACCCACCCATCCCCGCTTTTAGTTATACGATCCATTTTGTTTTTTCTTCTAGCCAATAAAAATGATTAGAGAATACAACTATTTTTGAAGAAAAGTCTTACTCAATGAGATCTCGCGATACTATATTTCATAAATGTATATAGCATCATGAAGCATTAATGGGATCCAGATGGCTCCTATCTTTTCTGCTGTTTGCCTGCTTTGTGGTCAGGATAAGAAAATAATTGTTTGTGTTTGTTCTATTGGTGTGAGAAGTACCTCTGGATTAACCTTCTACTCATACCTGTTCTCCACCCATGGGGGTGGTCCTATACTTCCCAATAAAGACCTAAACTTTTCAGCTTTAAAAAAAATAAAAGAATAGACAAAGGAAAGGGTGGGGACAGGGATTTTAGCAGGCTCCATGACTGAGATTGCACTTGTTCCTTCAAGGGTAAGTGATAGCCATGGAATTCCAGGTTCCCACTCTGCCTCAGCTTCGGGGGCTGAACCATTACTGACCTCACACTTGGGTCAAGTAAGGCAACAGCTCCCATGTCCTATTTCCTTGGATCATTTCTTCTTGTAGTAGCCAGAAGGACAGACAGTAAATGAACTTGTGAAGTGCATTTTTGTTGTATTTCTTTGCTTGTAAAGTAGGGCCCAAAGCATGGGAACTGATAGTTTTCTCTTTCTTTTCTCATGTCTTTTGAACTTCTCATGCTGATGCTCTTTCTATTGTTCCCTTTCTCCCTTAATCAGCATTCCTAGTAGTGAAAAGGAATGCAAGCAAAAACCTTAAAAAGTAACCCATAGAGCCCGTCTACGATAATCTAATAATCTCAGACTCTGGAGGCAGACAGATCAATGTTTGGGGAGCTGCCTTTATCTTTTACTGCTTATATGACCTTGGCAACATTACTTAACGTTCCAGTTTTATTACTTTTGAAAGTGGCTACCTAATGTTCTCTTATTACAAGGTCTATAGATATCTGTAAAGCACCCAAGGAAAAATTGTTTGGAACAGTTAATTTCAAAACGTTCAAATGTAAATAATGATCATCATTGAGATGTGTGCCTGAGTTAGTTTCTAACTTGTTGGTGGAAAAGTAGCTGGTTTGTAGTCATGGTTCTATCTTTTAACTTTTGAAAACAAAAGTCTAACCCTAATCATGAACCTGTCTTTCATTCCATGAAAATATTTATAACTTGGCCTTTTAGAATAGAAATTACCTTCCTTACATAGTAACATTTCTAGTATTATTTGTCTTAATTTTGATTCCTTTATCTTGTCCTTGTTAACAGTTCCCTTATAGATCCTTTAGTTTGTATTTGTCAGTTTTCTGATAAACCCACTGTTGCCAGCTTATTTTCCTAAGAAAATTTAGGCTTGATGAGATGAAAGGAAAATCACTCTCTGTAGTCTGCAGTGTATGGCTCACCCTTTCTGCTTGCTAGGTGGCAAAACAAAGGAGACTTGAGGGAGGTCTGGCATAAAAGGGAAGTTTAAAGAAAGACTGAAACACCCTAGATTGGCTGGTGTTATACCTGCAGTGTTATTCACATGCAGCAGTCTTGTGTTCCATTCTGTACTCCCTTGTGGTCAAGCTTAAACAGCTGCTCAGTGTTCAGCAACAAAGCTGTGAGCATAGACCTGGAACACCAGTGACATGTTACTCTCTTAAGTTACATGGGCTAAGTCTTTCATCTTTAAGTTCTAGCTTACATGGCTAGATTTAGAAACTAGACAGGAATGCTGTCTATCTCAGCCCACAAGGCACCAAACGGAACTGGATGGGAAGAGAAAAAGGCAAGGAAGGAGAGAAGGAAGGGAAGAAGGAACAAAGGAAGGCAGAAACCTGGTTCACACCATCTGTGAGTTAGTTCACACTTTTTCTGACCCACTTAGCTGTGCTCATGTGTTGGGCAGATGGTAGAGGTGCCTGTTGTGCCTGCCCTCCTGAAAAACCTACTTTGTCACCCTAATTGAATGACTCTTTTACTTGCCTTGATCTAATAATCATGATGCTAATTTTTCTGCCTTTTTTTTTAATTGAGAGTGAGGGTCAGAGTAATAGGACAGTGCTTGTCTTGCACACAGCCAACCCAGGTTCAATCCTCAGTATCTTTAGGGTCCCAGAAACCTGCCAGGAATAATTTCTGATCACAGAACCAGGAGTAACCCCGGAGAGCCACTGCCTGATGTGGCCCAAAGCAAAAGAAAACAAAGAAGAAAAAAGAAAGAGAAAGATTTTGGGGTTTGCAGTACTATTAATGCTTTCTCATTGCACATAATTCCAAACCACATCTATAACTAGTGTACTCATATCTCTCCCTCACAGACACCAACACCTTTCCCTCTCATCACTCCCAACACAATTGTGTGTATCAGCTCTCCCATTATGTTGCTTCCCTGCTGTGTATCTTTAAGTCCCATATATGTGTAACACAATTCTGTATCTACCCCTTTCATTCAGCATCGTACCCTCTAGTTCCATCCCTATTGCTACAAAGTCTTATGATGACTTTGTTATTTCTTCAAGCTGCATGATCCATTGTGTGTAGAGCACATCTTGACCCATTCGTTGTGGTTGCTCACTTGGGTTGTTCCTATATCTTGGTTATTGTTCTAAGTGCAACAAAGAACATAGATGTGCATCTATCACCAAAACCCCAAAATATTTTTTTTGGCTTTTTGGGTCACACCCGGCAGTGCTCAGGGGTTACTCCTGGCTCCATGCTCAGAAATTGCTCCTGGCAGGCACGGGGGACCATATGGGGCACCGGGATTCGAACCGATGACCTTTTGCATGAAAGGCAAATGCCTTACCTCCATGCTATCTCCCAGGCCCCAAAACCCCAAAATATTAATTTGAGAGGATATATATTGATTTTTCAGCTGTTAAAGCTGTTTTTGTTATTACCCTACTTGATTATTATATTTACCGTTTCTTCTCAGACCTCCATTTTTCCCCACAAATATATTTGTGGACTTGATATTTTGGAGATAAAAAAATGTGAAGAATGACTGTCACTTTTCAAATAGAGAGCAGAGTTCAGACGGACCAAGATTCCTGCCTCGAGTTACATGGTTACCCAAAGGGCTGGCTCTCTAATCTGCATCTCCTAGACTACTGCACTTCCCAAGACCACACCGACCACAAAGGAGCAAATATATTTCCAGCCAGAGCTTCTGTGGATGCCTTTCTGCAGCTGGCATCCTTCCACTTAAATTGGTCTAGTAGTGTGGGAGGAAAAGAGCGGAAATAGTCAGCAGTGGTCTCTTTCCTTTACTAGAGGAATTATAGAAAATAGTTTTTATTGGTTTGTTTCGGGGCCACACCTGGCAGTGGTCAGGGTTCATTCCTGGCTCTGCACTCAGGAATTACTCCTGGCAGTACTTGGGGTGGGAAGATGTATGGGATGCTGGAGATTGAACCCAGGTCAACTGTGTGCAAGGCAAAAAGCCTTACCCATTGTACTATCTCTCTGACCCCAGAATTATTTTTTTAATGATCTTTTATTTATTTTGTGCTTGACATTTATTATCCCCTAAGATGACCTGGTACCATTTTACAGAGTCTTTCAAAACTATGGAGCAAAGGGAGGGGCCGGGCAGATAGCTGGCTTCCAGTGCCTTGATCCTGGAGGCCAGCTCTACCCAGGTACTGGGGTTAGGGGACACCCCGAGCCGAATGGCACTCTCCCTAGCTTGGGGGGTGCTGGCAGGCCCGGCTGGCCTCCAGCTGTTCCTCTATTTCTCCCCTTTTCCCCAGGTCTTCCCTGGTTGCCGGCCCATGTGGACTCTATTGTGGTCCTCTGTCTTTCCGCCTTCGTCTCCCTTCACTAAGAGGGGGACTCATGGGGTGGAGGGCGGGCTGAAACAGCGCTGGTGTTATGTGTCGACATTCACTGATATTTTTTCCATTGGTCTCCATTTTGAAAGCCGTGCAGGGGCTAGTGCCCCTGCGTGTACCATATATATTTAAAATAAAAATGGGAGGATGAACTCTCAGTCTGGAAGGAGACCACTTTGCGTGGGGGTACCATATATATTCAAAATAAAAATGAGAGGATGGACTCTCAGGCTAGAAAGAGGCCAGTACTTTTTTTCTACTTGTTCACTCTTAGCGGCTT
>PVKC010019604.1:0-19026 GCA_004027635.1 Crocidura indochinensis
CCCCACTGTTGAGTTGGGGAGCTCTTCCAATAAACTTTTCTGCTTTCTAATTCTGAGGTTGTTTTCATTCTTGATAATATCGAGAAACCTGGGAATCAGGAACAACACAGAGAGTAGTTGTATCTGCTCCTGCATCTTCCTCACACACACCCCTCCTTTCTGCTCATTAATGCATTTAAATTGATTAATGGAGAAAAAACTATTTAAAATGAAGCCAAGTGTATCTGACACAGTTTTATCTGGTTTTCAAGGATTCTAGGGAATGTGTATATGTCAAGAAACTTTTTCTGCCTCTCATCTGTCTACTCTGTATTCTCGTCTGATAGCTTTCTCTGCAAAATCCAGAGGGCACATTAGTATCAATGGTAAATAAATACTTTTGTATTTATTGTAATTCACTGAATAACAAAAACTGAAAGTAAAGAAAACCAAAAGTCAGTAAAGCAAAACAATATGAAGCAGAAATTGATGAAATAGAAAAACCAGGAAATGATTTCAAAATATAGGCATTCAAATGTCCATCAACTGAGATAAAGAAGAGATCCATAGGTAAATGAGTTTTATGACTGATTAAACTATTTTTTAAATGAAACCACAGAAACAAGAAAAACAATTTTAGGTTTAGGATAAAAAAGCAACACACACAATCATGTAAGTTTATACAAAGGATCTTTTTTCTGTGGCAACTATAGCAGAAACAGTGAAGATAGCAATGGTTTTATATACAGATTCCATCTTCCCAAGCAGTCAGTTAGCCAGTGTTTTTCTTTCACAAATCAATTAGCTCTTTGAAATTAAGATGTAGACATTAATCTAATGAACATTCCCTCCCACAGTGGCATTTATATCGCCAATGGTGCTTTAACAATCATCTGAAATGATCCTTGCTTGGGAGGCCCAAGGCAAAATGGTTTACCTTCAGGCACATAAGGTAGAGCCCCCTAGGCCTAATGCAAATGACAGTTCTAACTCAAGTTTTGTTTCATTGGGAACTTTGATCTGCCTGAGGGGGTAAAGCAAAAGAGGAAATATGATAGGAAATATGTATTGAATATCAGCCACATATCAGAAAGCTTTTTAATACATCCTTTCATATAACTGGATTTATCTAATTCTCAGGAGCTGGCAAAAGGTATTCATAGTCACTCACTTTTCATATGATAGATGAGAGCCAGCATTTCAAAGAGCAAAACACTTACAATCACATAACAAAGTTACTAATGGGATGGAGACTGAGTGAAGAGAAAGAGCCCTTTGCCACTCTCCCAGCTATCTGTCCCCTCATTTTGCTCTGTCACCAGGCATAATAAATTCCTTCATCACCATGAACTCTTATTTATTCACCCTTTAGAATTTGAAAGCCCAAAGTTTGTATTTTGAAATTATTTGGATGAGTATTAAATATTTTATTGGCTTTAGATCCTTGAGAGCATATCATCTTTCTCCTTGAATTTATTGTTTATTAAATGAAATGCAATCATGAAGTTTTTTTCATTCTCTGAGGCTTTATTTTCTTAATATGAAAATTCTGTTCTCTTCATTCAAAGTTTTCTCTATTTTAAAGACTACATGCATGGAAAAATCAGTGCCAATGCCTAAAATAAACAGATAAAGTAAGACTTTCTATCATAGAAAGAAAAAACTTAGTTTTTAATAGTGTTCTTTTTCCCTCTATTTCAAATCCATTTCTATAATCTAAATTTGCATAACAGAAGCTGCCATCACAAATCAAACTGCCAGAGTTGTCAATTTTCATCAAGCACAAGCATGTGTAAGAAAAAAAAATAAGAGTATTCTGGACAATTCTATCCATTAGTACATGTTGCTATAAAAAGGATTCACCAAAGAACAAGAACATCCCTGGGAATTTCGGTGGTGTAGATCAGCGTCTCTTATTTTCATTCTAGTGTACCTCAAAAATCTTCCAATTACTCTGATACTCTTCCTGGAAGGCGAGCAAGTCCTCAGGGTAAAGCTCCTATCATCAGATACAGGCTTGCAAGTGAGCTCTTTTATTTCCCACCACTTTGTCAAGCTTTTCAGTACCTGAGTCTGCAAAATTGAACATTAGGAATGGCAAAAATTTGACTCCAGAGAGGGACAGCACAAATGAAACTATTATGCTTATTGCCTTCAGGGCAGGTTCTGCTTTTGAGATCAACGTGCTATATATCATAGTAATAATGGGGCTCGGGGTGTGGGCAGTGCACTGAGATTCTGTCCTGGAGTCATGTTTCCACATTTGTAGTTTCAGGTAAAGATCACAGTATACTCTGTGGATGTGCTTTTATTGTTGTCATGAAAATCCACAAGCTGTAGTTCAGGACAGTCCAAAAAACAAAATTTATTATAACAATCATGTGTAGTTATTACTTACATTCAGACCATAGAAAAGTACTAGCAAGGGGGCCATTGGCTTTCTTTTCTATATATTTTATTTTATTTTAACTTATTAGGGAATCTCCCAAATTATGCTCTTTGGAGAGTTGGGCCCACTCCTAGAACCCTTTAGGGGCACAATTTATTTAATTATATTCTCCTTTTTAAGAATACCAAATGCAAATAGAGTGTCCATGTTTTTTATAAATATTATTTATGTGTATAATCCCTTAGCACTTAGATATAATATCAATGCAGCATGTTAAGTATACAATTCTTAATAATCATATATATTATATATCTATAGGCTGTGCTAGATTCGATATTGTTATGAAATAAGACAAAAGGTTTTTAATTTACTAATTGGTTTTTGTTTTAACACTGACCTTTAGGCAAAAGGAGATTGGGATTATAGGCTGCTAGCTCAAACCCAGAATGAAGGAATCTGTATTCTCTATTTCGAGACTTAATAAATCACTTGATCAAAACAAAAGAAAAATTGTGAGTCTACAAAGATATATCCTCCAGCAAACAAAGGTTATGATAGAGAAGTATATATTTAGTTATCTTTCTAACATGTTATTATCTCTAATTGATGTGATCTTAAAGTAATGCAATACAGTACAATATATACTAAAATACTTTATTAAGACATTTGAATAAATCAGAAAATAAGCTATTATAACTTTCATAGATACTAAAGAAGAATTACCAAGCAGAACTCTGTTCATATTCCTGACTTATAATTTCAAATTTTGACAGACTATGGCATAATCATTTTTAAATAGTAGTTTTAACATAGCTTAAGATGCAGAAATAGGAAATAAGAAAAGCTTAAAATAATAAGCCGGTATTATTTTGAAAAGTCTAATTCTGTCAATAGCATATGAAATAAATAACTATCCAACATCCATCTATATTACCAATCAAACTAAAAATAAATGCATCCATATGATTTAAAGATATATAATAATATAGCCTAATTAACTTAAAATGGCAAATTAGAAACAAACAGAATTATAAAAGCAAAAGTGAGGGATTATGTTTAGATACTTTAATATATCTAAGATTTATATAGAAATCTGCAGTAGGAATGTTTTAAAGTGATAAAAGCAGTAAGTTTAAAATAGGAAAGATTTCTCAATTTATTTATTTATTTTTCTTTTATTGATTGATTTGGTTTGGGGCTACACCCAGTAATGCTCAGGGGTTACTCCTGGCTCTGAGCTCAAAAATTGCCCCTGGCATGTTGAGGGACCATATGGGAAGCTGGGGATCGAACTAGGTTTCATCCAGGCTTTTATAATGTAAAAACTGGACACAGTCTAAAAAATGTTTATTAATTTTTAGGAAAAACTTCTATGGAAAAGTAGAACAGTGGAAGATTTTTTGAGCAAACAACAGAGCAATAAATGTTAAAAAATAATGTTTGGTGTGAAATAGAATTAAAATAAACAGCTATAAAATAATTAAAACTATTACAATAAAACAGGTAATTGATTGTCAGTACTTCAGTAGAAACAGAAAGCTGGAATCCTATGGCATAAATCATTTAAGTGTGTTAATTTTTAATAGGTAAGAGTAGCTAAAAAGTAGAAAGCAAAAAAGAGGCTAGAGTCAGGATTATTCAGTGAAATCAAATACCTTTGTCACATTTTTAGAACTAAACAATTAGAAATCTAGAGAAATAAAAATATAACAATCATTCTGTTTTGTAATGTTCTTACCTAAAGTTGTATCTAGTGATACTAAAAAATAAATTCATCTTTAGTGTGGGTGCTTGAGCGATGTGGATTTGAGACCAACCCTCACACAGAATCCCTAAAGAAAGCAGGGAGACTGAGGTACCCTGGACATGCCTGAACAGGGTGAGTCCGAGTTGCCTTCGCTCACGCCAATGCATGACCGCTGAGGTTTCGAAACTAAAATCTGAGCAGGTTAGGCCCAGAGGTGCACGTAACCACATGCGTCTCTAGTAATTACTCCACCATAAACCATAGAAAAAAACACACAGCAAGCATGACAAAGAGAAAACAACGCAAGCCAACATCAGAAATATTAAATGAAGATGGCAGCTCTGATGACCTGAAAAATGCCAATCAACTGATTCTCAGATAAGGAGTTTAGAATAGAAATATGAGGGATCCTTATGGAAATAAAAAAATAAAAGATAGCTCAACTGAACAGAACACAAAGATAGAAATCAGAAAATTCCAATCTGAAATAACAAATCTAAAATACACAGTAACTGTAATGGTGAACTTCAATGAAAAGGGTAAAAAAGCCGAGGACAGAATCAGTGAACTGTAAGATGAAATGCAGAACAACTCCATTTAGTAGAAGAGACTGGAAAAGAAACTTAAGGCAAATGAGCAGACAATGGAAAAAGTACTAAAAGAATGTGAACATATGAAAGTATAAATATGGGAGGCATTAATTTCCCCAATTTCAAACTGAATTACAAAGCAATAGCTATCAAAACACCATGGTATTGAAATAAAAACAGACCCTCAGATCAGTCTCTCAGAGAATGTTCCCCAGGCATACAATCACCTAATTTTTGATAAAAATTCTAAATGGAGCAAGGAAAGCCTCTTCAACAAGTGTTGGCACAATTGGCTAGCCACTTGCAAATAAGCGAACTCAGACCCCCAGCTAACACCATGTAAGAAGGTAAAATCCAAATGTATTAAAGACCTTGATATCAAAGCTGAAACCATAAGGTATATACAACAACATGTAGGTAAAAAAACTCCATTACATTGAGACTACAGGCATCTTTAAGGAGGAAACAGCACTCTCCAAACAAGTGGACACAGAGATCAACAGATGGGACTATATTAAGCTGAAAAGCTTCTGCACCTCAAAGGAAATAGTGCGCGGGATAAAAGAGCCACTCACTGAGTGGGAGAAACTATTCACATAATACCCATCAGATAAGGGGATAATATCCCAAATATACAAGGCACTGGTAGAATTTTACAAGAAAAAAATCTAATCCAATCAAAAAACGGGGAGAAGAAATGAACGGATACGTTGTCAAAGAAGAAATACAAATGGCCAAAAGGCACATGAGAAAATGCCCTACGTCACTAATCATTAGAGTTGCAAATCAAAACAACTATGAGGTACCATCTTACACTACAAAGATTAGCACACATCACAAAAAATGAGAACAAGCAGTGCTAGCAGGGATGTGGAGAGAAAGGAACTCTCACTCACTTCTGGTGGGAATGCTGTCTAGTTCAACCTTTATGGAAAGCGATATGGAGATTCCTCCAAAAACTGGTAATTGAGCTCCCATAAGATCCAGCTATACCACTCCTAGGGATATACCCTAGGAACACAAAAATACAATACAAAAATCTCTCATTCACCTATAAGCAAAACTGTTTACAATAGCCAGACTCTGGAAACAACCAAGATGCCCTTCAACAGATGAATGGCTAAAGAAGCTGTGGTACATAGACACAATGGAATATTATGCAGCTATAAGGAGAGATAAAGTCTTGGATTTTTTTTTCTTTACATGGATGTACATGGAATCTATTATGCTGAGTGAAATATGTCAGATGGAGATAGATAGACTCAGAATAGTCTCACTCATCTCTCGGTTTTAAGTAAAATAAAGAACATTTTTGCAATAATTCTCAGAGTCAAAATAGAGGAGGGCTGGAAGTTCCATATCACGATGTGAAACTCTCCACAAAGATTGATGAGCACAGTTAGAGAAATAATTACATTGAGAACTATCAAAACAATATGAATGAATGAGGGAAGTAGAAAGCCTGTCTAGAGTACAGGCCGGGATAGGGTAAGGAGGAGGGAGATTTGGAACATTGGTGATGGGAATGTTGCACTGGTGAAGGGGTGTGTTCTTTACATGACTGAAACCCAACTGCAATCATATATGTAATTAAGGTGTTTAAATAAAGATATTAATAAAAATAAATAAATACATCATATAATTTAACTGGTTGGACATCTTATATATATATAAATAATAATATATATTAAAAACACACTTCTGGATTTATAGTCATAAAAATCCCTTTGAAATTTTTATAACTTATTGTTTATGATTATATCTATCTGAAACTAGTTAAAATCTGTTTGCATCTGCCATACTCAGAGAGTCATTTTTAGGAGTAGACAAATAACCATGTTCACAAAACTTTATTTCATTCTGCAAGGAAGTTTTAGCTTTTCCACTTCTGAGGAAATACTTTGTAAGATCACAACAAATGACAATTTCTGTTTTTTTCCATTGTATTTATATGGTACCCCATTGATGCAAAGCTCACAATATTTATAGCACATATAGTTAACATCCACGAATACACAAAGGACTGCCACATCTAATGTGCTACCCTATCCCTTATGCCTGATGCAATTACCTTATTTAAGAAGAGGATATAAACCAAGTAGAACGAGTGAAAAAAATTAACAAGTGCTCTCACAGCTGTATAATACTTAAACTTGATAATACATACAAATAAAGTCCTTAAGTTCCTGCAGAATTCCTGAACACCTGGTAGATGAGATGGAAATGCAAAGTAGATTAAATAATTTAATTCACTTTGCTTAGAGAGTCAGACTATGTAACTGTATAGTCATAATCACAATATATGGGCTGCATAAGATATTTTCTTCTGAACGGCTCTTCTCTAAATGGTCCCCAAGCAGTTTTAAATACCTGCCAGCCTAAACTTCAAGGAGCTTATCAAGATATATCTAAGGATTACAATTCCTGCCTAGAGTGGATACATAAAGTTTTCTTTTTTTCTTTTGTTAGGATCAAAATCTCAAGGACAATATGTTTAATGGGCTTGCAGGGCAGGAAATGTGAAAAAATTTTTGAACATTTTTTCTCTTTGTCCACATCAAATATTCAAAAAGCAGATATTACGTGGGACCCAATCTACTCCCAAAGCTTGTTATGCTATTAACTTTCAGTATATTATAAACTTCTTATATATAAATGTACATGTGAGAATATACAGATACATGTATAAGATATATATGTGAATGAGACATATATGTGAATGAGATATATATGTATATATATGAGAATATATATAGATATATGCATATCTGCAAAATCATTTTTTCACTGAAACTAAAACAAGTACCAAACCCAACACATTGTTAACTTCCTTTTCTGAGGGGATGGAAATCACACCCACTGATATACAGGACTTACTCTGGGATCCTCCCTGTGCTCACTGTGTGGGATCTGGCTGTGTGCCCTGGACCACTCTTGGCCTTGCTCAGGGGACCCTATGGAGTTCCAGAGTGAACGTGGACCAGCCACATGTAAGGCTATTTCTCTACCTGCTATAATATCACTCCAAATAATATTCAGTCATTTGTTTTTATTTTATTCTAAAATATTATATTCAAATAAAACAAAACAAGATAAAATTTGCTTCTGCATCTATTTTTTTCTATAAAAGCTATTATATGCACATTTCTACATAACAGACACACTACTTAAACATTATATTTTAATATTCCTATTATAAAAAAGATACATGAGAAATGTATGAAAAACACATCTAAAAGTTTCTACTGTATTTCTTTGAATACAGTAGGTTATCATGCTCACATAGTGTGAGTCTTTGTTAAAATATTAGACTTTTTTCAAGGAAGCAACACATTGTAAAGCCATGAGTAATTTGCTGTTTACCACCTAGCAATAAAATAAGAGAATTAGAAGTCTACTCTTTCTATTTTTTCTCTATCATGATTGTACAATTCAAATTCATGTTTTCATGAGATAGTTATAGAATTGACCACATATTTTTAAATTATGAGAAAAAATAGCAATTGACTTCAGAATTAGTTATAGGGCAGCTGAAGAAATAGTACTATGGATAAGGCACATTGCCTTGCATGTGACTGAAAACAGGAATTCCTCTTCTTCCCCTGAGTCTGCCAGAAGAGATTCTTGTGTGTAGAGCCAGGAGTGACCCCTGAGCACTGCCCAGTGTGCCCCCAAACAAAACCAAAATTAAATGTCACTTTTTCCAAATTATATAATTTTTAAATCTTATTTTTTTCTTTGCTTTTGTGATTTTTTTTTTGCCTTTTTTCATTGCAATGTGCAAGTTGCTCCAGGATCTTTCTTTAGGGGTCACTCCTTATGGTAGGTGGGGGATTGACCAGATGTCAACAATTGAGCTGAGGTTAGCTGTAGGCAAGGCAAACACTTTACCCACTGGATTATCACCTTGTGAAAGTCCAGAATCAAGCTTCACAGAAACCAGAAACTCAGAAAAACTCAGCACTCAAAAACCAGCCTTGATAATGTAATAGCAAAAGGGAGATCTAATTCCCAGCTATCTGGGGTCCAAGCCTATCCAACACAGTGGACCTTTGACAAGGACCCTGAATCAAATATTCAAGCAGTATATATATATGGTTACAATCTAACATTCACTTACCATTAAAGCATCCACTTGGTATCTATTCTAGACACACTTTGTGGGTTTTTTTTTAACCTATGTCATCACCTTAACTTCTTATTGTTTAATTATTTTTGCCATCTCTGGCCATATTGGTGGGAACATTCTCCCCTCGGTTTTTCTGAGGGGCACTAACCTACATCTTGGGCCCATCTCGGTGAGAACATCCTGTGCTAGCCCCTTCTTCAAAAAGAGGGAGGGGGTGACAACTACTTATTTTCACAACATTCATTCCTCTTTAGAGGTTTTAATAATATTCAATAATGAATTTATATATTGCTATTTATGGTATTAAATAAAATTTCTCCTTAAGCAGTAGGTTTCAGATATTCTGTCACTGAACACAAAATTATAAATTTTGAATGGAAACAATACCCGGATCTGACATAAAAATGTGTGTTTATTTCTAGCAGGTTTTTATTATTTTTCTTCCTTAATCCAAGGTAATGTGTGCAATACAAAAAAAGGAAAAATTGCCAATGAAATTTTATGAGAGGCAAACTTTTCTAGAGTAAAGGTACAAGTGAAGCAATCAATACACTGAAAAAGAAAGATGGAGACAGAAAAGATAGCAACTCGGATGGTCCAGGGCATAAGGCCAGCCCACCCTCCTTTGCCACTTAGCACTGTTCAGAAAGGCAGGTGGCAGCCTCTTCTTTGGGGCAGACATGGACAAAGACAAGCTTCAAGTTTGGTTTGTTCTTCTTGGAAAGTTTGAACTGAAACCATTGACCTACATTGACCTTGCTCAGGGAGAAGTTAATGCTTGTTTAGTTGTTCTACAGGCTCAAAACTGAACAGAGCTGAATCTGGCCTTTTTTTATTTTGCACCTTGATTTCCTATTTTTTTAATAAGCCAAAAGATCATTTTTCTGTGATTTGGTCACACCTGGCAGTTTTTAGGTTTTAATTCTGGTTCTGTTATCTAAGATCACTCTGGGTAGAGCTCAGGGAGCCCTATGAATTAGACCCCCAGTTAGGGGGTACACAGGACAATTTCCTAAACCACTGTCCTAGTCCTCTATTCCTGAAAATACAATGTTTAGCAACCAAAAAGGTAATGGAAACTAAAATTATATTCTATATATCACCATGCATCTTCCCAAATAAAGAGAAAATACCCAAACCTGTTTATTTCATTATAAACTCTGTGAGCTGAACATAAATACATTTTTTTCTTTTTAATCCAAAACTAGCTGCAGAAACTATTGATCATCTAAGAGCATTTGACGGTGATTTAAGCAGCACATGTATGTCTTTTATATAAATCCCATATAAATTTTAACCAGACCAATATAATTGAGCTAACACTCTTCTCAGAATAAACCTTTGTGAATCAAGCTATAGTTAAAGCATTATAAAGTTTAATGTGCTTTCTGCTAATTGATTCAGTCACTCAAGCCCCTCCTCAAGATCCACACTCAACTCACCAATCAGCAGAGAAAAACATTCAGACTCAATTGCACATAGTACCAGAGTCCCTGTTAGTTCACTCATGCAGATCAAGCCCATCAAGTCACACCAAGAACTTTGAGAATATGTGTGTCTCCATAAAGCAAAGTTGGAAAAAAGACGTGGAGAATTCAATTGTCACACTTGTAATGTGACACTGGAATTAATAAATAATTTAATCTGAGTAATGGCATAACTATTTAATATTTATTGAAAATGGAAACTTCTCTATGCATTTGTTTATACAATATAATCTTATACTTTAGTATTAGGAAGATAGCCAAAAAGAGTATAATTAGATATTGAGTGTTAATTGATAATGACTGATTATCCTGTAATTAAAGTTAAAATGTTAAACATCTGTCTGAATAGACACTATACAAAATTATCATGAATTCTTTTGAATTTTAAATAGAAGAAAATAAAGAAAACCAAATATAGATTGCCCCCTGATGGGTAAAAGTGATTTTTATGTGCTATAGAATGATTAGCACAAGTAAAACTGTATAACTACTAATCATTATGTAACATTTAAAGGATAAAAATTTTGCTAATTAAAATTTTATTTT
Organism: Crocidura indochinensis; assembly: GCA_004027635.1. NCBI lineage: Eukaryota > Metazoa > Chordata > Mammalia > Eulipotyphla > Soricidae > Crocidura > Crocidura indochinensis. The sequence continues at coordinate 10,868 of PVKC010019604.1, forward strand.
TTCAAAGGTTCAATTAATTATAATTCCATAAGTATTTAAAATGAAATACATAAATTAAAATCCTAGCATTAAGAAATTAACAAAGCAGGTAGTGATCTTTATATATATGAAATTATTTTGATATTTAAATTTTCAGTAGCATTTACCTTGTTTTGCCTTTTTTCTTTCCCTTTTTCCTGATTTTTGGGCCACACCCAATGACACTCAGAAGTTACTCCAGGCTATGCACTCAGAAATCACTCCTGGGGGACTATATGGACTATATGTATGCCAGGGATTGAACTTAGGTCTGTCCTGGGTCAGTTGCATGCAAGGCAAATGCCCTACCGGTATGTTATTGCTCCGGCCCTTGCCTTTATGATTTCTAGCTCTATAATAAACCAAATATTTATGTTGTTTGTTTGTTGACATAAATTTGGAGCCTATCTATTTATATTTAGTCACTTTGTCTTAATGCAAGAAATTTTCCTTTAAGACTCTTTGTCATGAATCTTTTGTTGCTTCGTTTTGTTTTGGGGCCACACCTGTTGGTGTTCAGGGATTATTCTTGACTTTGTATTCAGAAATTGATCCTGGAAGGGTCAGGGACCATAAGGATTGCCATGGATTGAACTGGGGTCAGTCCCATGTAGGCCACATGCAAGGCAATTCCCTACCACTGTGAAATCGCTCCAGCTCCTGTCATGAATTTTTAATTCTAAAAAGCTGCTTTGTAATTTTGTTCTCTGAGGTGAAAAATGGTTAAAAATAGTTTGTTCTAAGTAAAGTTCATTAAACAAAATCCACTAAAGCTATCTAACATAACTAAGAATCATAAATAAGAAATTAAAGTAAGGAAGTTTAGAAAAATTGAAATAAGTTATTCCTGAAATATGCTTTTGAAATATAACAAAACCCATTCACTGGTACTAAAAATCCAATATATTTATTGAATTAGCATAAAACATAAATTGTATTGTGATAAGGAGTAAAATCAAATGTTTCCTTAATAGTAGAATTAAATGATTAAATTATACATACTATTTTTGACATTATATAAATTACACAATTTGGATTAATTTAAAATATTATTGTCAATAATACAGACATTATTTCCTTCTAGTGTTATAGAGGTGTTAATTATTTTTAAGGCTTTTGGTTTCAACACAGAAGCTAAGAATGTGACTTACTATTACAGCATATGCCATACCAGTTCTGGATTCAATACTGGCATACAGATTAAAAAATTAAAAGTAACATATGAAGACAATACGCACAAAATAATACACAATATGACAAAAATGGAATGCTGAACAAGTTTATGATGGGCAGGGTTAAAATACAAAGGCCTACCCTCTTGTGAATCAAATGAAAATTAAAATTGGCAGAAAGATGCCTGTCATGCTAACAGGCAGGAAAGATGATGAGGAATTGGGTGAGACAGGTTTAAAGTCATTTACACCTGGATTTCTGTAACAGTCTTCAGTCAAAGAACAGGCCTTCAAAATTGAACAGAACAGCCCTAGATGCCAATGTAAGTGCCAAACTTATGTAATTTCTGTTCTGCAGTTTACTCATCTATTAGTTGAATAAGAGGAGTTCCTTAAGATATGCGTCACAAGCAATTATGTGGCATGCTTTACACATTTATTTAACAAATAATAAAGAAATCATTACCAAGTTCTGGTACGTAGCTAGATTCTTGGGAATACAGTAGTAAAAAACAGTAATGCTGCAAAACAGGAAAACGTGCATGTGTTCCATGAAATAATAACTTAAGAAATATATTTTAATCCTGTACTTTGATGTCCAATAGCTGATTTTATTAATTTAAAATTTTATTATAGGAATGATGCTTATGTAAATAGAACTGAATAATTATATTTAATTAGTGATTTAACATTTTTCTACATGTTCTGAAAAAAATTCAAAAAGCACTTTTTTATATAGAGAAAAAATGTATGTAAAATAAAGAGTACAGCGGGTTTACTACATATTTATCTTCACCAATCTAGAATGCATTATATTAAAATTTATATATGAAAAGAAAGAAATATCTTTTATCTCAAATTTTACATGATTTTTCATGGTTAAATTGAGCTTAACTATCACATTATTTTAACCAAGATTTTTTTTAATCTATTGTTCATTAAAAAATCATAATAATCAAGTTGTTAAGTAAATAGAACACTGATTTAGCTTTAAGTGATTATTTTCATCCCATCATGTTATACTAAGAAGCTATTTCTCATTGAATAAAAAAATTAACTTCACTTAATGAACTATAAAATACATAACAGGTTATGTATTTTATTACGTTTACCAGAATATCTGTGATGAAATAGTCATAACCTCCTTTCAAAAACTCCACTTGAATAAGTCTGAATTATCCAATTTCCAAACAGTGTCACCAAAAGACAACCATAACACATATGAAATATAGTGGTTATGGCATGTTAACAATAGTTGTTATAACATCCATTCATAATATTTAAAAAAGTGAAAAAACTTCTCTATGATGAAGGTACAAGACAAATCTCTTGAGCTTTATATATCATTCAAGGCAATAGTATTCACTGAGAACCAAATTTGAACTGTGGACACAGAGAAAGGAAAAATCAATATGTGCATCTCTAAAAAAAATCCTCAAAGCTGATGGGTCAGGGCAGCAACGTCACATAAACACTCTTAGAGCTACACCTTTCAGTGCTCTCGTAATCATAAAATAGCCTTAGATTCCCAAGGCTTGAACATGCCCCAGAAAACAATCAAAGGAAACAGTCAGGAGAGAAAATGTGAACTACTGGATGAGGCTTAAACCAAAATATGGAGGGAGTGTATTGAAAGATATCTCAATTTGCTGAAGCATAGCAAACTTTAGAGTTAGCCATGAATGGAGAGAGTTTTCCTGATGTGTGTGAGCACTTCTTGTAAATTAAAAAACATAGAATCTTTAATGAAGAAGTTGGCTCATACAGTTTTTTGAAAAGTGGTCAGTTATTTGAATGTATGTTAATTCTAGCTAAGAAAATACACTCCTGAAATCTCTGTGCTAAACACGTACTAGAACTTTCCTGTGGATACGGGGTATCATTCTTTAGATGTTTAGCTGTGCCTGTCATGTTAGTTTATGTTCTAAGATTGAAGTAACAGCAGTTCTACTCTTAAGATATATATTTTAATTAAGGATGTAAAAATATACATGAGAAAGATTACATATTCTAACTTTAGATAAATTAAAGCATGTATCTAAATATAATGAATTAACTAAAACTTTTTTTTCTTTTAAAAGTTTTAGAACCCTCTTTCCTTGTCTTTGACCCTGCTGGAAAAGTCCATGTCCTTTCTTGAACACATCTCTTTTTCCTCACATTTCTCTAAGCAATTGTTTTTAAATAAAATAATTTTACTTCACTGAAAGATTACAAAAATTTTCTTGGATCAATGAGTAATTGGAATTCTGTGTAAAATAAAAAGGTTCAATGAGACTGTGGAGAAGAGAAAAAGTTCAAAAGATGAGGATGAGACATAAAAGATTACCTTGCTTATAAAATTAAGTAACTTATAAAAGTAAGTATAAAAGTAACACAAAGTCTTCAGTTAAAATTCATAAGCATACACTAATAATAATATATTATTTTAAATTTAAATATATAAGAAGAGACCCATAAGAGAAATGCCTCTTGAGGAAGACTTATAAGTAATAAGTCTAGATGCTCTGTAGTCAGGGACTTGTGTATAATTCTTCATTTGGTTTATAAGTCATGCATAATTTCCTCCCACACTGGAGAGCAGAAAAGGAAAGGAAAGTGTTTTTATGAAGAGAAAAAAACAAAACCTCAGAACTGATCACCAAGTGAACCAGGTTACTTACTAACAAGGAAAAAACAATTTGATAATATGTGGCCTTGAGATGTTCCCTGCCCTTAGAAATTTACTCAAAATCCACCAAAAAGTCCTAAATCAAGAGAAAACTTTCAGACAAGTCCCAAGTAATATTAAATCTACAAAGTGCCTGCTAGTTTTGTCAAAAATGTAAGGCATTTAAAAATTAAGGAAGAATTGAAAACCTCCTAGGAAGAGGAGGCCATGGAGATCTAAGTAACAGCTACTTTGAATGTAAACAGAAAAAGAAGTCTCAACAAAATCAAAGCAGGTTGGTGTAAAATATGGAATTTCCTGCAGATATTAAGGAGCTAGATCTACAAATAATCTTTGATTTAGTATCTTAGATTGAGATGAAATAAGTGAAAGAAACAGGGAAGACGACACCATCACCCAGGAAAGACGACACCATCACCCTCCCACAGGCTGCCCATGACAGTGCATGGTAAAACTCAAGAGTCTGGTTGGTATTTATGGGAAGAATATGAAATGGTCTGGATTATTTATTTACCCAGTATCCATCAAATAAGCTGCCACAGTCCAGAGAGAGCCCCGAATCAATTTTCTGTCATTGAGGGATGCCATGCAATGCCCAGAATATTGGAGAGCAGTCAGCAGTGAGACAGTAGTAACCGGACAGCACAGTGTCATACACGGATGCCTTTCCAGACTCTGGTCTAGAAGACCTGTGACTCTAGTGTGGCAGGAAATGCCTACAGACAGAAAGAGTCAACCCACACATGTCCACTCCACTCAATTCCATCCTGAAGGTAAGAGCATGACAGAAGATCAGATGTAAGAGGCATCACAGCATACAATAGGGAATGGTAAGAAAAGAGAGATTTGCATTGTTAGGGGGGACAAACCAGAGTGACCACTGTATAGTGTCTAGTAGTTTTGACCTAGAAGGTGACCATTTCTGAAAAAAAAAAAAAAACAATAAAATTTACAAGGGGAAAGTAACAAGTCATCCCACTCAAACATCATCATCTTCTCAGTAGAAAATCCAAATAAATCAGCTACGATTCAATGATTAAATTTCATCCTCTCCCTTCATTAATAGTCATTTTATTTTTATTCTGTTTTAAATACATATTTTAGTTTAGTTCCTGTGGTTACCTAGACAAGCATGTTTATTTTGTTTTCTCAGAGTTGGAATGGAGTAAATTATACAATTAAAGGGCACACAGGTAGGTTTGGATTTTCATAAATAATATACTAGTCACTGGCAGAAACAAATGCATGATTGACTAATACCAAGGTAATAACCTTGTGTGTTTACTTTCTGGAACACAGGGAAGCTGGCAGAGCAGACATGAGCCATCTACCACATTTTCTCAATAGGTCCTGATTACCTCTTTTTCTGTCATCACTAACACAGGGAACATTACTCAGAGCCAATCCATTTTTGAAATGCTTTCAAAATTGAAACAGTTCAAGACCATCTTAAGAATAGAAAGAAATCCTCCCATATTCATATAAATAGGTAATTTATTTTATTAACAGAATATGATGTAAATTATACATTTTATCTATCAATTTAACCTCAGAGTTAATTTCACATTAGAAGTTTTGATGTCTAAATCTTCTTAGTACTTTTGGGGTTTAATTTAAATCAAATTCACCTTATTTTCAGTTTGCTACAGCAAGATGAACATGTCTATATATTTATCTGGTGTGTTATTTTGTTTATTTTTCACTTAAGTTGTTAATTTTATTAAGTGTTTTTGCATTAAACTAAAATAAAATAGGGGCTAGAGAGATAGTACAGCAAACACTTTGTTTGTCTGTGAGGTCCTGGGGTTCAGAACCCAGCATACTAGATGTTTCTAAAACCTCACCAAGATAGATTCCAGAGTATAGAGCCAGGAGTTTTCCCTGAGCACAACTGGGTATGGCCCAGAGGAAAAAAAGAAAAAAAATATGCATTTTTAAACAAAATATATTTTCTATTTTTTTTTTTTTTTGGTTTTGAGGTCATACCCAGCATCGCTCAGGGCTTACTCCTGGCTCTATGGTCAGAAATCGCTCCTGGCAGACTTGGGGGACCATAAGGGATGCCAGGACTCAAACCACTGTCCTTCTACATGCAAGGCAAACACCCTACCTCTATGCTATCTCTCCGGCTCCCCTATTTTCTAATTTTTATTGGAGATCCATGGATCTTTATATTTTTCTAGATGTAAGTCATATTGTAATTAAACAAACATAATTATATGTTGAAGCAAATATAGGTAACTACTGAAACTATTATGAACTTATGTATTATTAACAGCAAAATGTTTTCTATTATATATAATATATGTAGTATAATATATATTATGTAATAGTTTCAATAGTTACCTATATTTGCTTCAACCATCAGAATATAAGCTTGAGACTGCAATAGTTAGCAAAATAATTAGCAAAAATAAAAAGCTTTTCTAAAAATGCCTACTTAATAAACTTACAAGGCAGGCTAACAAGTAACTTACTGTTACATTATGCTTGAAAGGAACATTTATTTCTGTGAAATTCCTGAAAAGTTCCAAAGTGGGGCAGTCTATTATTTCAAACTTTGTTACCTGTAAGTCCTTCTAGAGTGCCACAAAGATAGCTTGACACAAGGTCAGAGCTGAGTAAGCATAACAATGAAGTGGAGTAGAAGCCAGATGCCCTTCTGGTTACAAGCAAGACTGACCCACCTTTGCTGACATTCGCCGCCTCTATGGTTTCACCAGCCTTTCTTCTCCGCTGGGTTTCTTTGCAGCAGATAGAGAGTAAAATTCCCCAAGTGATTATTTCTTTTTTTGAAATGCAACTACAAAAGAGCAACTCCTTTTTTATTTTTTTTATTTTTAAGTGTCATGGGTTTTTAACACAGAAAAAATCTGAAAACATAAATGTCTCTGCAGAACTTATCTTCTTGTGCCCTTTATTGATATCTATAGGTATGGCAGGAAATGTAAATAATGAAAGGGCAGTAAAAACCTGGACATTCTAAAGTCAAAAATGCACCCTGCTAGCAAACTGTTTTCTGTGTTATTGAAGAGTAAGACTAAGTGGAGAAAAGACCTGTGGAGAACTTGCATTCTTAGAATTTAATGCAGAGTCAAAGAGAATAATAGGGCAAGATGATAAAACGACCTGCCAGATACTAGACCTTGCCATTTAGTTCTCAAGTGACAATTTTTTTCCCTTGGCTTTTTTTTTTTTGGTATTAATATATTAGAATTTCTTATTGAAGTTCACAGTCATTATACATGTGTAGATATTTTCACACATTTCCATAATAGCCACTAGACAGCATCTTGAAAAATTTTAATTTGGTATATACTTATAAAAAATTCAAATTACAAAAGTATCTGAAAAGAACCAAAGAGATATTGCACTGGGTAGGATATTTGTCTTGCACATGGCTGACACAGGTTTGATCCTCAGAACAGCATGGAGTCCCTCACGAGGAGTGGTCTCTGAGCTCAAAGCCAGTTCTGAGCACCTCTGGTTCATTAGAAACAGAAATAAAGAAATAAAAAAGAAAATGAGAAACTATTTTTCAACTTACCATCATATATCTCATTTTCGACTATTAAAAATATCTAAACTCAACACTTTAAGCAAATAAATAATAGTTGATCACCTTCTGGCTTTGCCTCCCTTTTAACCTCACAGAGCAAAAACAATCATATTTCATTATACATATAATCAGATATTTTATTATATTTTTCTGTGCCTAATAATTTGGATTGCTACTTCTTTCCTAAATAACACAAATGGTATCATTCATCACAACTAGAGATTGCTTGATTTTCTTATCATATTGCTTCTATATTAAGAAGTCACTCGTTTTATGATGATAATTTGTGCAATATGAAAACACCCATAATCCCATGACACATGCTATCAATCATACACATGATTTCACTCAGTTTTTATCTAGAATAAAAATGAAAGTACATATGTCCTTACATTTACATTCTGAGAAAATAAAGAAAAAAGGGAGTAAAAGAGGAAGGGAGAAAGAAAGAAAAAATAAAACTATTATAGAGACATTTGAGTACCATTCAAAACTACTATTCTTACACATTATGTGATTTATCTTTTATTAAAAATTAAAATACCAATTTCACTTTAAATGAAGGCATACTTTGTTTTTGTATGGACTATACTTTTTTCATGGATTTTTCTTTTGGGTTTCTAATGATCATTCCTTCTCAAACAACCTCTAACTTAACAGTAATATATACCCTAGGATATACCCTAGGAACACAAAAACACAACACAAAAGGCCTTTCTCGCCCCTATACTTTTTTTTT
>PVKC010019606.1:0-19035 GCA_004027635.1 Crocidura indochinensis
TGGGGTGGGGTGGGGCGATGCTTGGGGTTACTCCTGGCTCTGGGCTCAAAAATCGCTCCTGACATACTTGGGGGACCAGATGGAATGCTGGGGATCAAACCCAAAATCAAATCCATAAAAATTTTTTTCAATTATAAAAGAGAAATCGCTCCTGACAGGCTGGGTCTGTCCAGGTGGCATGTTTCTATGCTTTGAGTTCTCCTTGATAACACTTGAAGGATAAGGTGACATGAGCAATGGAACCCAGGACTCTCATCTACAAATATATGCTTAGACGTTTGACCCATCTTTCCAGCCCTACCAAAAACAGATCTCACTGATGGCATCCCATCCACTAGGTACTCTTCCATGCGAGTTACTGGATTCACCCTCAACAGGCACTATTATTAACGGACCCATTGGAAGCAAGTAAACTGAAGCACATTTATTAATAAATATTTAAACATTCAATAACAGTTAACAAGTACTATTCAAATAATTCAATATCTGAAGGTCAGATCATTTTCTACCTCATCCAATTCACAGTGAGACACACAGCATCAGGAGTGCCTGCAGTCATAAAGAGTGGGAATGACAGAACCGACAGCAGGAAGGGTGTGGTTGCTAACCCATCACTTCTAGAAAGATGCTGCATTCCAAGTCCTCGTGAGTCCAGATGAGGTGTTATCAAGAAGCTCCTTGGCATTTCACTCAAAGAAAACCTCCTACCATCTAATCTGGATGGCCCATGAAGTATCGGTGATGGATGAGAGATCATAAGGGTTGTTTGTATTTAGAAGAGCAGAAAGAAAAGGGGATGATACCATGTGACATGGCAGGGCAGGGTGGCAGACAGGTGCAAAATAGGTTTGGAGATCAGGTAATTGCTCCAGTTGCCATCTGGTTTAAAGGAGGCTCAATGGAGAGAACATGGCAGGAGAGTCATATGATGAACTCGACAACACATGTCCTGGGATTAAAGAAATTGAGCTTTCCAGAAAATAAGTCTAAGTTAAAGGAGAATGGTGAGAAAGTTACAGAATAAGTAACAAATAATCAAATATCATAGTGTTAATAAAGCTAGAACAGATTTAAAAAAAAAATAGAATCGAGGCCGGAGAGACAGCATGGAGGAAAGACATTTGTCTGGCATGCAGAAGGTCGGTGCTTCAAATCTCGGCATCCCATATGGACCCCTGAGTCGGCCAGGAGCGAATTCTGAGCATAGAGCCAGGAGTAACCCCTGAGCGCTTGTCGGATGTGACCAAAACAAACAAAAAAACGAAATAGAATCAACTCTCCAAAATGAGGGGCTTTATGGAATGAAAAAAAGAACCCAGAGAATCTGTACTGAAATGGACACAACTCAAAGCTTGGCTTTTTCCTTCTTATAACTTACTTATTGGTTTTGGGGTCACATGTGGAGGTAGCTCAGGACTTACTCCTGACTCTTCATTCAGGGATCACTCCTACCAAGCTAAGCAGACCATCTGGGGAACCAAAGATGGAAGCCTTGTCGCTATGTACAAGGCAAGTGTCCTGCCACTATACTATCTCTCTGGCCCCACTTTTTTTTTTTCTTTTCAGTTAATCCAAAAGTTAAATCAGATGGTTTCCCACCCTTCTTTTAAAAAGTGAGCTTTGTATCATTCTTATTAATAACAGATGAAAAGACTCAGGTCCTACACTTGAAAAGAGGCACATAAAAACAGAACAAGCTCTACATGTACAGTTGAGGACGATGATGATAATTCATCATAGGCCATCACTTCCAGAACCCTCATGAAAGCCTTCCGCAACCCCGTCTGCTATGGTTAAATTGTAACTCCTCAAAAGACATATTCACCACTGGACCCCTGGAATGTCAGATTGTGACCTCATTTGGAAACAGGCCATCAGTTCAAAATACAAGCTGACAGTATCATGGGGGGAGGGTACAAGAAATATCAGGGGATGCAGAGATGAAGCATGGCCTGTGTGGTCACTGCCTAGAACTCCAAGACTCATCACCGAAAGCAAGCTAACAGCAAGGCTTACAACAGATCTTCCATAGAACCTTCCGTCAGTTCAGTCTTGCCTAAGATTCGAATTTCAGACCTCAAGAGCAAGGGAACAAACCAATGTCTGTCAGTTTTTGGTTTCTTAGCCAGACCTGGTAGTGCTCAGGTGTTTCTCCTGGCTCTGAGCTCAGGGATCACTCCTGATAGGGTTCAGAGGACCCTCTGAGATGTGGGGGACTGAACCTGGGTTCAAATTTGAGTGGTCTGTTTGCAAGTCAAACTCCCTACCTGCTGTACTATCTCTCTAGTCCTATCTGTTGCTTTCAGGCATCTGTAGGACTTTCAGGACACTGGCTTTATGTCAGCGGTTAGGAAGTAAGGCCAAAAATGGAAATCAAACTCACCCAGGACCTTATGATATTTGAATACCAGGCTCCATTCTGGAACTTCCTGTCAGGCTCACCTCCCAGGGCCAGGACACATCTTTGAAATAAAGTACTGGACCACAAGACCTCTTTGGGCTTCAAGACCATGATTCAATGACAGCATAGCCCAGAAAGTCAATTGCTCTATTAAGTACGGAGAAGCAGCTGATAAAGGGGTCATAAAAAAGGAAAAAACACCTTCTCATTCAAGAAACACCACTCACCAAAGTCAAAGAGAAAGGACAAAGAAGAGAAACATGGTGGCTCCTGCTTTTGCCATGTGCCACAAAAATCATTCCATCTTCACATCAATTCTAGCCTGCGGCCCCCATGCCATCATGAATTAATACCAAGAGACACAGGGAGCTGCGAGACACAGAGAAGATCAATACCTGGGAGGCGAGGAGGAACTCTGGGCCCTCCACTCCACTCCTTTCCTCCAACCTGCAAGTCAAGGTCGTCTAACCCTAGAAAGACAAACCCTGCTGTGTGGAGGAGAAAAATCAGAAAGAAAAGAAAGGCTACTTTTCAAAATGTCCCCACCCCTCACCTCAGGGCCATGGGGTGCTTTTCATCTGCACAATTCCTGGCTAGGGGGCTCTTCAGATTGAGGACCAGTAAAACAAACCCTTCTAGCAAAACCAACATGAAATTCCTGTTACAACCTCACACACTCTTCTATTTTACCTTTTTTTTTTAAGAGTAAATTGTCGCTGTCAAATTACACCCTTTCATTACTGTCATGGACTCTTTTAAGAACGGCTAATCAGAAAAGCCTACAGAGGTATTTAATCAGGTTTTTTTCTTCAAATGACCTAATGTTTTGGTATGAAACTGCTGCCAGCTCACGCTGGGTAGAAATTTAGCACTGTCAGCATTTAATTATTATTTTATCACGGATTTCTTTACTTTCCTACGGGGAAGAAATAAAAAAAAATTTTTTTAATACAACAAATGCTTGGCTTTTTAAAACCGCAAGATACTACCCTCATTATTTGGTTTTGTCAAAAATTACTAGTTTGGGACAGGGGCCATATAATGAAAATGCACTTTGAAGTGAGACAACAGTGCTGCTTACTGTCACTAGCTTTGGTCTGCCAGGACACTGAGACCACAAAGTAAAAAATTGGCTCCTTATGTTGGTTTTCTGGAGATGAAATGATCTGTGAGTCATTCGTGTTCATGTGTAACAGAAGTCAAACAACATGTCCTGCCCCTATGACTTCTGGAAAAAGCCTGCTGCATTGTTCTCCTCAACTGCCATCTCTCCCTCCTCTTTCACTATCTCTTTCTCCTCCACCATAACTTCCTCTTCCACTTCCTCCTCTTCTTCACCATTTGGTGAAGAATTTTGTAAGAATAAGAAAGTAGAGAGGAGAAAAAAAAACACAATGGAATCTAATCTATGATCCTGGCCCACCTCTCCCAACTTAAGGTTGACCCAAGGTGACAAATATGGTGGCCAGGAATGGTGAATAGAAGAATGCTGTCTAAACACACACTTTAGAACTGACTCTTTTGTTTCTTCATTATTCTCCTTTTAGAAAAACAGACACTTTTTCCATTCATATCAAACCCCCAAATCTTTTTCTTCTCCTCTAACCATGCTTCCTTTTTCTTTTTTGGGGCCATACCTGCAAATGCTCAAGGCTTACTCCAGGCTCTGTACTCAGGAATTAATCCTGGCAAATGCTTGGGAGGCCATATTGGATGAGGAGAATCAAATCTGGGCTGGCCCCATTTAAGGCAAATGTCTTACCTACTCTACTATCTCTCCAGCTCCATCAGGCTTTTGCTTCAGAGTCATCTCTTTGAATAATCTATGGGGATGGATGTCTGGCATACTATCAACAGTTATTTGTTAAGCATCTATTATAAGTAAATGATTCTTTGATTTGCTGAGGATACAACATGGTCTAAACCTGGGGAGGGGGGTTTGAACCAAGAGGTTCCAGGAATAATTCATATTTAGAAAGAAAGCTCATTATTCCTCTAGGTATTGCACCATTTGAGGGAGGTTAGTGGAGAGAGAGAGAGAGAGAGAGAGAGAGAGAGAGAGAGAGAAAGAGAGAGAGAGAGAAGTTCACATACTATAAGGTACCTCATGCACTAAGGTACTTGATTTCAAAAAGCTTTATTAATTATTTTATTATTTGTTTTATTTTTGTTTGGGGGCCACATCCAATTGCACTCAGGGATTACTCCTGGCTCTGCAACCCAGGAGACCATATGAGATGCCGGGGATAGAACTTGGGTTGGCTGTGTGCAAGGTAAATACTCTACCCATAGTCTATTGCTCTGACCCCTCAAAGAAATTTAGATTGGCTCCATTCCATCCCTCCCAAACTTCTTCCACATTAATCAATGTCCCTTTTAGATATCAGCATTTCAGGACCTTTTTGTTCCTCTCTGTTGCCATTCCAACTTATTAGAAAGTTCTTTTCCTCATTACTACTTCAATATTTTCTGTTTCTCCACCAGGCGCAGGGCAACAGTCCACCTGACCATCCTGGCTATGCCCTTGCACCCCTAGGAACCATTCTGCACACAGATGAAAGCCTCCTAGGAACAGTTCCTGAGACTGGCTTCTTATTATCTATGGCTTCTTATTGCAGCTGAAATGATCCAATTTCCCCTGAGAACAGTCTGTATGCCCACTTCCTGGGTCTGCATAAGCCCTGAGTTCTCACATGCACCGCACATCAATGAGGTTACAATCTCATGAATGAGCCCCCATAACTCATCAGTCTCAGATTGTGTAGACTACCCGATGCACTTTGGATGTCTTTCTTTCTACGTTCTGCAGAAGGTGCTTTCTTTGGATGTTCAGAACTCAGTAAACATCACTTCCCATCACAACCTAACATCATCGCTTAGAATTTGTGATGGGTTCACTGATTTGCTTACTTCTTAATTACACACAAGATCTAAGTAGGCAAGAGCCTTCTCTGTTCTTTGTATTGTTGTAACCCCAACAAGGAAGACAATGCCTGGCATAGAATAGAGAGTAGATCTTTCTTCTAAATGCATGAACTGAGTATTTGTTATCCATTCCCTCACCCCACAAAGGGTATGTAATAGAAAAGACATTTACACAAAAGCATGCATTGACTTATGATTTGGATAGTGGATGACCTGACTATTTCTTAGTGTCATCCTCAAAGTCAAGAGAAGGGTGATCTTGGGTGAGGGGTGAGAGGTTAAGGCAAGTCTTCCCATATGTTCTCAGCCCTACTTGTCCATGGTTGCAGTGCTACCTGCCTTCTATTTCTATCTCCAAATGAATAGGCAACTTCCACTGTTTCACACTTCACATACAGGCGGCCTATGGACACACTTTATTAACAGAGTCAAACCTCAGCAAAACCTTTGAGCGTCCAGGATAGGTCCTGGCAGATGAACTCAACACAACACTGTCAAAGACTATGTTCTAGTCCATGGAGATGAGAAGCTAAAAGGAAAACTAGTTTCTTCCTTTAAGGACCTTTTAATCCATAGATGGAGGCATTCACCTGTACAGTTTCCACACAGCCATGATCTCAGATCTATGCCCATAAAACAGTACCATCATGTTTCACTCACAGGAACAAGGATCGATATTATGATAACAAGAGACCTATGAATATCTGTTTTTTGTCCCTAACCTCTTCCATTACCACCAGAGTGCTAGATATATAAACAAAGCCCTAACAAGAAGCAAAGTTTGGCTTTCTCTGGAGCTCTGCTCTAGAAAAATCCTACTTCCAGACCACATGGAACAAATGCAAGGAGTTAGCAGTGAGTCTGAAGACACATTAAATGTGTTCCACAAGATTTGTGCCCCATTTCACAAAGTAAATTCAGACAAGCCGAATTTTCACTACGCTTCCCTCCTCCGCCAATAGCAGGAAGGGAAGTTGAAGAGCAGAATGGAAGCAAGCTCTCAATACTTGTCTGTAGCACACCCTAGGATAAGTTTAGAATCTTTGCAAATTTGCTGATGAAACAGGCACAAGACAGTACTTATTAGCCAAAAAGCAGTTAATGAGTTGAGTCTACATCAGATCTTTGATCTCAAGCCTGTAGCCTAACCACAACAGTGATGTTATTAGGAAGAGGCCTGTATTCACAGGAACCACTACTTCAAGACAAACTCACAATCACTCCCACCAAAATTAAAGCAATCATTTCTAGACATTTTCAATTATGCTCCAAGAATAGAGCACAGCTTTCCAGAATAAACCAGAAATGTAAATAAGAAAGGACTTCTCAGTAGCTTGAAAAGCCCTGGCATTCAGCACTGCATTCAAAAATGCTCCCTGGACCTGAGTTTGGAGCCCTCTGACTCTGAGCATAATTCTCAAATGGGGGGTACTTAGCAGGACTCAGGGCTTGTTCTTAGCTCTGAACTCAGGGATAACTACTGGCAAGGCTCAGGGGACAATATGGGATGCTTGGGATGAAATTCGGTGGGCCGTATAAAAGGCAAACACCCAATCCACTGTATCTTGCTCTGGCCTCTTGGTTGGCAAACTTTCTGGAAAGATGAAGATCAGTTAGAAACTCTCAGGCATAGGGGCTCCCACTTTCTCTATTGTGACTCCAAAGAGCCAGAGACAATACCTAGAAACCGAGGGTGGCTCTATGCCAACGAAATATTATTTTCAGAAACAGGTGGGAAAAAGCTTCAAAGCCAATACAATGTTTAGATAATTTTAGTAATTTGGGGCCACAGAGTAACAAAACAAAAACTAATCTCCAAAGCCCTAAGGACAAAAGGCTTTGTAGTCAGTAAGCATGGTTTTTCATCATTAACTACAAACTTTTAGAAAACTAAATAACGCGGGGAGTATTATGATCCAGCTTCCATTTTTATAGACAAAGAAATTAATTCTCAGAGAGGTTAAGAGACTTGCTGAAGGCCAAACAGCTAATTAATGATTAAGCTTAAGTTAGAACCAGAGTTCTAAGTTTAGAACTCTTTCCATTATTTCATGTCTATTATTTTAGCCTTCTTGGTCACAATGGAATGGAGGAAATGCTCGTTTAATTAAAACACGACACCCTTAAGATTGTTAAGTTTCTGGAATCACTAAAGTACACAGTTGTAGATATTTATAAAGTTGATTGTGAATCATCAAGACCAAGGTTAAATTGGGTTTAATGTGTACAGAGAAGAGAATCTCAGAAGTAGCACTAAAAAGAATAACTTTCAAAAAAGAAATATAATTGAAGTGGAAAGCCTAAAGTTTCCTGGTAAGTGGGAATAAGAGAAAAGTTTACTGTCATATCAGATCCACATCAGTGTGGATGTGATTGGAGATCCCAGTTGGTCTTCCCGAAGCATTGGTAGTCCCTGTTTGTTTTCCATCACCTTATCTGCCTGAAAAACAAAGGCCACCCCCCCATCCTACCTGTCTTTTTCTCTTTCCTTGCCTTCACCACATCTGCTCCTTTTCAGAATTAATTAGGAAATAAAAATAGAAACCCGCCATGCTTATGAAGATTCCAAGTGCTGGTTAAACATGAAGAAACCGAGGCTGGGAACACAGAGGTGACAGGCTTTATTTCTCTTTGACATGCTAAGCCCTTCTTGCCAGCTGGCCAGAAGTTAGAGAAGAAGGCGGTGGGGGGAGAAGTGAAGGGTCGTAAAAGAGGGTACAGGGGTCTTGTATGTCACACAGCTGTGAAAGAGCTGCAGGGAGCCATTGAATGGAGTCCTGGGTCCAATAGGAGATGGCTGGGGACCCTCATGTGTTCTTAAACAGAGCTCAGAGTAGAGAGTGACTGGCTATTGAGTTCACTTCCTCTCACCTTCCCTCCACAGGAAAAGGGCAAAACAGGGGTGGGGTGTCGCCTCTGGCTTCTGAGTGCCCCCTACATGCACTCCCCACTTTGACAGCCCTGCCAAAGGAAATGAGAAGAGATAAGAGATTGGGCTCCGATTAGATCAGCCACCTGGGGGAAAGGTGCTGAGCCAGAGATATTTCACTGAAATAAGGAGAAACCTGGGAATAGATTTCTGGCAAGCCATCCCAAAGTAGATACGGTCTGAATTGGAAATGGATTTCATGGGCAGATAAAGTCTAATAAATGGCAGGTCACTCAAAAATCATCCATCATCAAGTCTCATACAGTGTCTGTGAAGTTTGTTATCAATAATTTAACACCAGGAGAACCTAGCCCTTAGCAAATATTTAATTTCAAAACAGAGCAGCTGATTTACTCAGATACAGCATACACAGTATATTAAAAATATATTACCAGAAGCCAAATGCCAATAAGGCACGCAGAGGAGGCTGCTGCACTTGTTGCTTTCACAGTTTGCTCTGAGAGATGAGGCCGGCCCTCCATGCCCAGCACCAGCCTGCTCAGCAATTTCCCAGCAGTGCAACATCCCCGGGCCTAGGATTAGCACCATGCCACATGGCATATGGGCCAGATGCTGCATTATAAGAAGCAGGGGCTCCAGGTTCCTGGAAGGGGGGTTGCACTGAGGTCCAAGTTTGCAGGGGGTTATACTTCATGGGAAGAGAAGGCAGAGAGTGTCTATCAAGGTCATGAACACTAACCACTGACTTCTGAGTTAATTTCAGTTTGCTCCATGGGTCAAAGTAATAGTATAGTGGGGAAGATGCTTGCCTTGCACACAGTCAACCTGATTTATTCCCAGCATTCCCAAATGGTTCCCTAAGTACCACCAGGAATAATTCCTCAGTGCAGAGCCAGGAGTAACCCCCAAGCATCACTGAGAATTGACCAAACTCTCATCCACCCACACAGCCCCCAAAAATCCAGGGGCTAAAGAGCTAGTACAACCGGTAGAGTGCTTGTCTTGCATGTGGCTGACTTAGATTTGATCCTAGATATCCCAAACGGTTCCCCTAGCCCTGCCAGGAATAATCCCTAAGCACAGAGCTGGGAGTAAGCCCTGAACACCATGGGATGTGGCACGAATAAGAACAATGACAAAGCAAGGCATAGGTTCCAGTATTCTATCTGGAACTTAGGAAGGAGACTCCCTCTGCTGAGCTAAGAAGTTGTTGTTTATACACAGCAGTTTGATACACAAATACTGTACAAGACTCAATCTCAAAATGGGGCTATTTTGTTATGGAGGGGCTACTTTTTATGTATGGATGGTGGTTTTTGTTATTGTTTTAGAAGAGAGTATTTTCCTAAAGATAAATAGATAGGGCCAAAGAGATAGCACAGCAGGAAGGTGTGCAGAAGGACATTGGTTCGAATCCCGACATCTCATATGGTCCCCTGAGCCTGCCTGGGGGTGATTTCTGAACATAGAGCCAGGAGTAACCCCTGAGCGCTATTGGGTGTGACCCAAAAACCTATAAATAAATAAATAAGTAGATAAATTGGTGCTGGACTGATAGTACAGTAGATAGGACACTTGCCAGGCAAGGAAATAACCCAGGTTTGATCTTCAGTACCCCACATAGTTCCCCAAGCCCACTAGGAGCGAGCACAGAACTAGATGTCAGCCCCAAGCATCTCTAAATAGAGTACAAGTATAGCACAATCACCCTTCCCCAGAATTCTTCAAACTCCTCAACCCCTTTTCCCACTGCACTCCCA
This sequence comes from Crocidura indochinensis, assembly GCA_004027635.1. Taxonomy (NCBI): domain Eukaryota; kingdom Metazoa; phylum Chordata; class Mammalia; order Eulipotyphla; family Soricidae; genus Crocidura; species Crocidura indochinensis. The sequence continues at coordinate 9,977 of PVKC010019606.1, forward strand.
GAAACCAAGTCTTTGATTTGGGTAGTAAGTCACATACAAAGTCTACACTATTTCTGATACCACTATGACTTACTTCCAGTCTGTTCCTTTGCCTCTTATAGCTTTCACATTCATATTCCAGCGTCACCACTTTCGTCGACATTGGGAAGCCCGGAGGGGAAGTGTTAGACCCCGTGCACCAGCATTTAGCACTTTGTAGAACAATTTAAATTTAGTGCATTTAGACCACTTCATATTAACTAATTTAGGAAATTTTGCTTTAGCAGACTTAGCTGGCTGCATTTCACGGCCAAACTAAATACTCCACTTTAAAATACACCCCTGCGTACGCACGTGATTTCTCCTTTTAGGCTAGGAATGTAATGTTGACATAAATGTCAAATAAAATTAATGAGAGAATGGGCCTTCAAATGGTACTCCTGTGCAGAGAATTTGTTCGACTGGGACCTTTGAGCTCAAATGTATATATAATTATATAACACTCATATGAGAAGCGAATCTGAATGTTAAGCTTTAGCAAATTTATCACCTTTGTCAGAAATGCTGTTACCTACCAAAAAAAAAAAAAAGCAAGCTGGAAGCAAATTAAGATGAAAATACCATCAGATTAAAAGTGCACAGACTGTCCCAGCAAGCTACTGTAAAATGGGCAGGGTGGACCATCTGCCGAAGAGGAAAATTCTCCACAGAACTTAGATCTGTGCTTTGCTGCTGATGGCTTTGCCCCTGGACTCTTCCTCTCAGCTACACTGGCTCTTCCCTACACCCCTCAACCCAGCAGGCCACTCAGGAAATAAAAGATGACAGCGAGAGCTGTGAGGGGTATTTCCGGTCCATCCCTTCAAACACAGTGATAAGGACTTTGCCTTTTAGCTGGAGTCTCAAAAATCTTCCCTAAATTGTGAGTGATGCAGGGGAAATTACTCTCTTCATTGAAAAGAGTCCCCTGGAAAGCAGTCAGTTTTCCTTGTTTGAGTAAAAGACAAGGAATGTCCTGCCAACCCAAGGAACACCAATATGTATCCTCAAGCCCAGGAAAATGGAAGGCAGGACCCCAGGCAGTTCGAGAGCTAAGAAGCTAGAGAATTTGCCAGTGTCAGGGGCATGTTGATGGCTTAAGGGGAGAGGCCCCAAAGGCCACCTGCCTACTTACCACCATACCTGATTCCTACACAGATCTCAGACAATCACATGATTTTGAAACATGGTGATGCATTGCCCAATTTCAGTTTGGAGGAAAGAGATGGCTAGTGAACCCAGATTCTGCCGTCTCCTTCATCTTACCCACACCCGGCCCCCCACATCCTCCCCAAAGTGCAGCTGGCTAATTACAAAGAAGGTCTGAGAAGGGAATGATCGAAATCACAGGCCAATCAATACAAGCCACAAATTTCTTCTGATGCTCACATACATCTTTCAACCTCTTCCCTAAAGTCCACAGAGTTGGGCCAGTCACAGAGAATCTTTCACAGTGAGGTGAAGAGAGGACATTTATCTGTCTGCATGGAACAGCTTGCTCCCATGGACTCTGAAGTAAATCTTATCTGGATGAGCTGCAGTGCTGCCCAGGTGCCTGGGGACAAACTCCTTTTTTCTCCTTCTCTGGCTCTCAGTTCTTAATGAACCCATGTGGACATTTTTTTTTTAAAGGAAGAAATCCAAGCCCCAAAGTCATTTCTTCATAATTCACAGGTGCAATCATGGTGGGGATTAAAACCCTGGAAGAGTCCCTAAATGCCAAAAGCATTTATTACTCTGTCAGAAGTCAGGGCTCTAAGAAGACCCAGGACAATAGGCCACTGGGGTGACTTCAATCCTGTGAATTTAAGGCAGAAAAGGAAGGTTCTTCTGAGGTGACTTTGCAGCTGTGAAATGTTCCAAGAGAGGTGAAGGACCCACGACTCCCCGGGGCTCTGTTTCAATCTCAAAAGACAAAGGGGTGGGCGGGAGTGAGTTTTACCGCACATAGCATGGGTGCGGAGTTGGAAGGCCTTGAAAGGAGAAAATAAATAACTGACACCATTTCCATTCTCGAGGAAACTGACTTTCACCTGTGTCTACTGCAGGCCACAGCTGGCTGTGCAATAAGTCTCTATCCCCGGCTGCTGTGTCCAGGGAACATCTTCCCAGGCTGTCTAGAGAGGCCAGCCCCCATACATTGCTATATGGATGATTTTGAGTAGAAGCCATTGGAGGTCCTATAGTCTTGAAAGAAACATTTCCCATGATCTGAACTACCTAAAAGAATGAGCATGGGGGTGGTTCCCAGACCCCAAACTGGGGTCTCTCCAGTCACAACTCTTCCTATCAGAGAAGTCACCCCATTGTGGCAGGGCAGTCCAGGAATGATGGAGCCCTGGTATTGTCATCTGTGAGTCCCACGTGTCCCCTGGTGTCCCCCAGTCCAGGGTAAATAACCTCATTTGACAGTCATGCCTTTAAAATGGAAGCAGGTGGGAACTCCAAGCACCACTTCAGGGACTGGAGTCTTCCCCACCACCACCACCAATGATTCTCAGCCAATCAGGAAGAGATGTGAGGTAGCCCAGCCCCTGTAATGCTGGGGTCACCAAGCCACTACAATGGTTCTGGGGGCTTCCATGGCTACCCCCTGTAGTGTTGTTCAGAACTCCATGGCTGCACCTGGCATGACTCAAGGGGATTCTGTAGTGCTGAGAATGGAATCTGGGTCAGACACTCACCAGACATGCACCTACTCATGTACGATCTCCCATATGACTTTCAGATTTCCTGTTCACGGAGCATCTCTCTTTAGTTTTGCTTTTATTAAATTAGTAATTAACTAAATATGGGGAGTGGGACATACCCACAATGTTATCCCTGGCTCTGCTCTCAGGAATCAACCCAGGCAATGTTCAGGGTATCATCTGAGATGTTGGGAATTGAACCCCACTGGGCATATGCAAAGGAAGAGCCCTATCCATTGTACATCTTTTTGATTCCTCTATTTAAATATCATTAAAGTTGTTCTTTTCTCCTCCCAATTCGTCAGATGTTCAGTTTATTGCTTAGCATACCAGAAAAGAGCCCAGAGGGACAAGGGCTGACCTCACCCTGACATAACACAAGGAAGTCTGTTCTCACCTTCATTAAGAAGAAAATGCTTTTCACCTATTTTTTTTTTGGTTTTTTTTTTGGGGGGGCCACACCCAGTGACACTCAGGGGTTACTCCAGGCTATGCGCTCAGAAATCGCTCCTGGTTTGGGGACCATATGGGACACCAGGGGATCAAACTGTGGTCCGTCCTAGGCTAGTGCATACAAGGCAGATGCCTTACAACTTGTGCCATCACGCCAACCCCTCTCACCTGCCTTTCTTTATACAAGTGCAATTCGTGCTTGGGATTCCATCTTGAGTCCCATCTTCTCTATCTTCTTACCCTAAATAATTAGACCTATACTCGAGCTGGGCTGTAGAAACATCAGCTTGCCAGCGACCACCTCCCAAACCCTGGGTTTTCCGGGACACCCCAGCTGGACCTCTGAGATCTCCACCTGGAATCACACTGAGTGTCCCACATTTCCCCTCAAAATTTCTGTACTTGAGGCCAATGTCACCACTTCCCCAAATGCTAAAATCATCCTCCTGGCTCCTTTTTTTTTTTTTTTTTTGGTTTTTGGTTTTTGGGTCACACCCGGCAGCGCTCAGGGGTTACTCCTGGCTTCATGCTCAGAAATTGCTCCTGGCAGGCACGGGGGACCATATGGGGCACCGGGATTCGAACAGATGACCTTTTGCATGAAAGGCAAACGCCTTACCTCCATGCTATCTCCCGGGCCCCCCTCCTGGCTCCTTTCCTCGACATTTGTTCTCCTCCAGACTCTGCCTGTCAGGCCAATCAGAGCATCTTCAAAGCCTTATTCACACCTCTTGGCCATTTTCTTCTTCCACGCAGCTCCTTCCCTCTTTGAAGAGCTGCTGTGTATTGAACCAGGACCTCACACAGGTAAGGCTAGTGCTCAATTGTTGAGCCACATCCTAGCCCCTGATTGGTCTTTGAAAAACAAAGCAGGGTCAGAGACTTTCTGGTTTAAAATCCTCCACTGGTTTCTCCTCCTAACCTCATCAAGAATCCAGGAGTGATTGAGAACCAATGGAATAGGGCCTTGTCTACTAGTCTCCTGGTCAGTCCACAATTCACCGACTTTGGAGACTTTTCTGCCTCACACAGAAGATGGTTCTCTACCCTGAGCCTGTATGTCCTTCATGATAGAGAGTAAAAAGAGAAGGGGGGGATAAGGAGGGAGAGAGAGTTCCCTACAGAGAGAATCATCTTCTGTTCACTCAATAGTTGCCTGCAAACATCTATAGGGTTCAGAACTTTCCCCAGCCACAACTTCTCTCTACAGAGTAAAATGTTCTCAGAGGCCTTTGGAAAATTTCTTTCCAGATGTTTTTCAAAGACTGCCTTTCTGATTCTTGTGCAATCATTTTGGTTTGGCGTGGGTTGGAGGGGTGCCTGGAGACTACACAGAGCTCAGGGCTCAGGAGGTGCTGAATTTGGCAGTACACAAGGGACCCCAAGGTAATGAGGATCCAAGGTGGGCTACCAGTATGTGAAGCATGTGCTCATGCAGAGTCATTTTAACCTAATTTTGTTCAGGGCCAGTCACTGCCCTCGAAGTTTCAGCTCTGCTGGACAGTCATACCTTCAGGGGCATGAGGTAAAGGGCATATAAAAGGGCCAAAGGTCCTAGCTTTCCTGAGACCTTTTAAAGAGCAGGTGATTTCACTAATGGAAAGGTACCAATGCAAAGTGAGGGTAGAGGCGATTTCTGAGGTTACTGTCCTAATGCTAACTGTTTGATGCTTTGATCTAATGAATCCAATTGACTGATCCACCTCTAGAATAAAGTCCTATCTCCACACCAGCTTCTCTCGTGATTCTGACCCAGATTTGAAGTCATAGGTATACATACACTCCCCTACAATTGTTTTAAATGGGCAAGGGATGAGATAACTCATCTTTTAATTTTTCTTTCTTTTTTTATTACTTTATGTAAGCATGGTCATTACAAAATTGTTCATGACTGAGTTTCTGACAGAGAATGTACATCATCCTTCACTAGTGTGCTTTTCCCACCACCGATGCCCCAGTTTCCCTTCCACTACCGACTTCTGACTTCCACCTGCCTCTGGGATAGGCATTTTACTTCTCTCTCTCTCTCTCTCTCTCTCTTTCTCTCTCTCTCTTCTCTCTCTCTTTCTTACTCCCTCTCGCTTTCTTTCTCTCTCTCTCTATACCCTCTCTCTCTCCTCTCTCTCATTTGCACTATTGTTAATGAAGGGGATGAAAGGGTACTATGCATGTCACTTTATCTCCTTTCAGCAACCAGTTATTATCCAGATTGGTCAGTCCCAACTATCATTGTCACAGTAGACCTTTTTCTACTCTAACTGCACTCACAGCTCTTTGTGGCAAGCTCTTTATGGTTGGTCCTCCTGATCCTCATCTCTATTGTCTCTGAATATTATTACAATACAATCTTTATATTTTTATATATCACAAATGAGTGAGACTATTCTATGTCTACCCCTCTCTCTGACTCATTTTATTCAGCATAATCTTCACATCCATCCATGTATAAGCAAATTTCATGACTTCACTTTTCCTAATGGTTGCATAGTATTCCATTTTGGACATGGTATCCTTATTCCTAACTCAGATCTCAGAAGTCACATGTCGGAAATTTTATTCCAATAATGCTTTTAGGAATTCTCCCTTCAACTAGACCTGTTGTCTAATTGAAGTCTCTGGGATCCAGAGAACATGAAGAAGTTCCATGAAAATCAATAACCAGAACCAAATCCACAACTTGCTGCACTGACTTTCAGAATACCTAATCTTTTCCCTTTAAACAAAGAGTGGCCATGGCTGCCCTCCCGGGAACATGGTGTTTGGTATTAAGTTCCAACACCACCCTCAATATCCAAATGACCAGTCATAGTCTGGCACAGTCTTATGTGCTTGAGGAGGAATCTCTTACAGGCATGGGTTTCTGTCATGTCAGACATCCCCCAAACACCCACTCTGTCTCCTAAAATTCATTAGTCCCTCATAACCTCACATGGAGACATACTTGCCTCCACTTCTCAGCATCAGGCCTTTCTCTCATTCTTTATGTCCATCTAGGTCCATCTACTTCCAACTGACATTGTTATCTGGAAACCCAACACTGAGTTTAGGACACAAATTGAACAGTTCTCTGAGACAGGACACAGCCATTTCACTCGTGTCTTGGGAAGGATAGAAGAAAACTTTCTTCTAGGATCTTTGCTTCAGTAAGAAAAGAGAGATGCCCAAAGGTGTCCATGAATCTGAACAAATTTTGCAGTGGCTCTTGTCCATTCTGCGGAAAGTCCAGTAATTCCTCACCATATGGTCATGAACTAGAAGCTCAAGGATCTCTAAAAAACAAGGCCTCCCATATCATTGCTTTGTTCCGAACAGGCCAATTTATTTTCTTATCAGTGCTCTGTTTGTTGGCTGTTAGTACTTTGTTATTTTGGGTCAACCCAGGTTTGGTCAGGGCTTACTCTTGGCTCTGTGCTTAGGGATCACTCCTGGGAAACTATAAGAGATAATAGGGATGGAGCTGACATGCAAGCAAGGCAAACACCCTACTCACTGTACTGTCACTCCAGCCTTTCTCATTGGTGTTGTTAAGTAAACAATACCATGAATGAATGTTATTTGAAGGCCTACTGTAATCTGATTTCTTTCACTCAATCATAGAACTCTGAGATTCGTTCATATTGTTGCATGCATCAATAGTCCATTTACTTTCATAGTATTTTATTGTATTAAATATAATAGCACTCACTTAGCAGTATTAAAATACTCGTATAATGTTATTTTACTCATCCATCTGTGGATAGATGAATAGACTCTTATATGATTTTCCCCTCACCTGATGATTTCAGTTGCCCCTAGTGTTGTTCTAAACAAAGTAGCTATGAAATGACGTAAAAATCTTTGAATAAACTTACACGATCATTTCTCTTGGCAAATATGAAGGATTGAAATGCCCAGATTATATTATTAAGTAGACTTTCGAGGGGGGGATGTTGGGCCACACTTGGCCATGCTCAGAGGTAACTTCTGTGCTCAGAAATCATTCATGGCAGGCTCGGGGACCATATGGGATGCCGAGGATCCAACCCAGGTCTGTCCCATGTCGGAAGCGTGCAAGACAAACTCCCTATCACTGTGCTATTGCTCTGACCCTAAGTAGACTTATTTTTATTTTTCTTGGTAGTGCTGAAAACTGAACCAGGGCCTCACACATGGCAAGGCAAGTCCCAGTACCACTTTGTTTTTAGCTTTTTTTAGGGGAGATGTGTGTTTAAACTATACCCAATGGTACTGATAATGATACTCACTGTTTGGGGCTTACTCTGGCAGTGCTTGGGAGGTAGGGAAAATCTTGGAATTGCTGGAAATTGACCCTTGGGTTCTGGCAGGCAAAGCATATGCTCCAGTCTGTGAGCTTTCTTTGGGCTCCTTGTTTTGATCCTGTTTGGTTTGAGGGTATACTTCATAGTGTGCAGTTTTTTATGGCATTAAGCTCAGGGATTACTCTAGCAGTGCTTGAGGGACCTTATGTGGTCTTAGGAATGAGAATGTCAGGTTCTGATCCCAGATCAGCAGCATGCAAAACAAGTACTTTGACCCCAGTACTATCCTCTCTAGCCCTAGTTCCATATTTTGTAAGGCAATGTAGAAAGGGAACCACTTTCAAGTACATGGTTCACTCTGGGTAAAATACAAGTAAATCGATTCCTTGATCTGAAAGTTTTTTTCACAAGTTATTGTACAAGGCAGTAATATCCAGAGAAACAGAACCAATTATTATGTATAGACAGACACAGATAGATGCATGTATATGTCTACATATGTATGTATGTGCACATACACAGAAAATTCTATTTTTAAAGAATTGTCTCAGAGAGATCATAGAAACTGGTGTCTCCAAAATCTACAAGGGAAGGAAGCAGACTAGGGACCCAGGGAAAAGCTGATACAAAAGTTCAAACAAGTTCAGAAACAGAGACAGAAGTTCCTTTTCCTCAGGGTACCCAAGATTTTTTCTCTTAAGATTTCAACTGATAAGATGAGGCCCATCAAGATTATGGAGAGCATTATCTATTTTAATAGAAAAAACATTAATTTCCATTTAAGTTCATATAAAAAGACATGACACAAGACCAATGCACAGGATGAGACTGCTCTGGATTTTTTCTTTTCCCAGACTATCTCAAAATATTTAAAGGGGATATCTATATTTCCTCTGTTAATTTCTGTAGACACATTTTCTTAATAGTTATAATTCTTAATGTATATTTCCATATGTAATGGTAACTTTTCTTACTCCTATTTTGGATATGCTTAGTAGAAATTCTAGTATATAAGTCTCTCTTAGGATGTGAGTTCAAGTTAGAACCAGGCTATAGAGATTGTTTAGCTTGTTATTTTTACCCCCAGCAGCACCAATAGTATCATGTGGCGTTGTTCCTGTTTGTACAAGCACATTAAAATGGGAAAATCTTGCATATAGAAAGAAGTTCTAATCTAATAAGTTAGGAATTCATAAATTTTATGAAGCAGGGGTGCCTTTACCCTGAACATTTGTCATAGTGACTTGACTTAGGTCTCGGTTGATCAGACATCGACCATTCAACACTAAACCTTGGATCCCATCCTTGGCACGATTTTCTACACCAGCACCAGGAATCAAACTTCCCTCAGAGGAAGCCACCCTGGCACCAACTTGCTCCAGGGTAGGTTCATATGACACCCTGATGACCAAGAAATAGAAGCAACTTGCTCTAAGAGCAGGTTTCCCTGCCTCACCACCTAACAGTGAAATGAAATCAGAAGAAGCTCTGTGACATTCCAGCTTAAACATAGGATCTGTGCAAACCAAATTCTCTAATTACAGAAACCTGATTGCAACAATTGTGATTGAGGAAAACTTCCCCTGGGAACATGAACTTTTCCTGAGAACATAGTTGGGGGTTGGATAATTAGTAAGCC
>PVKC010019607.1:0-19034 GCA_004027635.1 Crocidura indochinensis
AGGGAGGGAGGGAAGGAAGGAAGGAAGGAAGGAAGGAAGGAAGGAAAGAAGGAAGAAAGGAAGGAAGGAAGGAAGAACTTTATTTTATTTTAAATCAAGAGTCATATTAAGGAATAGGATTAAATAGTAACAAACATTTAGAAAATGCAGCTCATATGTAGACCTGAAAATTATGAATGAAAAGGTAGAAATCATGAAAATAGACAACTGTAGAATTATAAACTTAGACTTAAAGGGTTATCACACTAGTTTCATGACTGAGTCAGAATCACCATTGAGCAAATTTAACCTACAACAAACTCACTGCGAAGATCAAGGATATTTAAAGGGTCATAGAAATACCATGTCCTGTGTCCTTGAGTGATTTTCTGATGCTGTAATCTGGAATCTTAGTTGATCCTGTGTTTGTTTGTTTCCTTTGTTTCTCGACATTTAATAGTGTTGCCAACAAATATGTTGCTCAAAACTGTTGACAGTAACTTCAGCTATCTCCTCCAGAATGTTTTATTTTCTGAATCAATGAGGATTGTTCCTTAAATTTTGCCTATTTCATTCACTTTATGTATATTGTAAAAATTGTAATAACTGCTATTTTTATACACAGAAACATCTAAGGTTATAAAATAACTTTAGAATTTGCATTTTATAACTGTCAGCCTTTTATTCTTCTGAAACATGTAGAGAACTTTTCAAAATGTTCATTTTGACTTTCTTTTCTATCACAATTGCATATTTTACTTTTAGATCTCTGATTTCTCCAATTAAGTATTACTATTAAAATATTTTATATGAATTAACTTTAATTCATATACTGAAAGTCACTAGAAGTAATGCCAAAACTCAACTTACCCAAAATCTCATTGAATACAGTTAATTGTTCCTAACTCATTGAAAGTAGCTTAATATCCTCTTAAATAGTTACCACTATTTTTTTATTTCCACATTATACAACTGTTAATATATCAAAACTAAATATAAAAATCAGTTCAACGAAATTTGATTTTTATTTTTACATTCCTTGATGTGATAACTATAAGGATAGAGTTTTAATTTAATGTATTTTATGATTTTTGCAATTCAGATGTTTCTGTAACCATCTCTATCAGATTTAGTGTTTTGCTTATTATTATGTATAAAGAATTTAAGTTTGCTAAAATTTACACTGGCTTCAACTGATCAAATGCTTTTAAAGTCTTTCCTTGATTCTCTATATATTTCTTTTATATTTGATTATATTATTTGGGAAGTAGTCTTTTACAGTGGTTTCAAGTTATTACTGCGTCAGTTTCCATGTCAGTACCTGGAATAATTTTAAGATATTTGTGAAATTTTTGTGGAAATTAAATGTATTTGTATGCTTGAATAATACATTATATAGATAAACACTGAACAAATCTTGATTGATATTTTATTTTTGTGACTCATCTTGACAGCGAAGAAAGATTCATTTACAAAACCTAATAAGGAAGTGATCTGTGGAAAAGTAAACTGTTTAATACAACAATGATTTTCAATGACTAAGTTTGTGGAGTGGAATGCTTTACTGAAAACTTCTTATCAATTTCTACACAAACTGCTTATGGGACATAGCTATTCAGTTGAAAATACGTCATAATGTAGGCTTCTGTTTATCTCTCCAAAATCTGAGAATAAATTTCTGAATTTGAAATAAAATACTATAGGAAGATAATGTATGATTTGAGGCAAAATGAATCAATTTATCAAAAAGCTAGACAATCTCTGGGGCCGGCGAGGTGGCACTAGAGGTAAAGTGTCTGCCTTGCAAGCACTAGCCAAGGAGGGACCGTGGTTCGCTCCACTGGCGTCCCATATGGTCCCCCCAAGCCAGGGGCAATTTCTGAGCTCTTACCCAGGAGTAACCCCTGAGCATCAAATGGGTGTGTCCCGAAAAACCAAAAAAAAAAAAAAAAAAGATAGACAATGTCAATTTTTATTTCTATTGTAGGGGAGAGCAAATTCAGATGATCTTGCTGGGCAAAAACTCAGAGCTGCAGATGAGAGAAAATGGGTGCTAAAAAAAGTCTAGACCTAGTCACCACAGAACCCTCATCCACTTCCTCCATTACGCTAGAGAAACTCCTTCTTATTATATGTCTACAATTGTTTCCCTTGAGGTTTATTCTAACCATTTTTGTTTTTCACATAAAAGATTTATTTAGGCCAGAATGGAGAAACCATGAAGACCATTACCTGTGCCCTAGGAAATGGTCAGTGTGATTGTCTTTTCAGAAAAATAAGAGAGCTTCAAAATTGCTGAGCAGGATAACAATGTCTGGGTAGGAACTATGCTTTCCAGAAGGCCAGAAAGGTTAACAGTCTTTAAAATATTAATTAATGTTGCTTCACGGTGCAACACTATTACTGGCTGAAAGATTTTAATGGGGCATAAAAATTATAATTGCTAAGGAAGGTCAAGCTTGCATAGGTCCAGTTATTTGATGTACCTGCAAATATAAAACTGCAAAAGAATATATATGTATCCATTTTCCTACTTAGTAATAAATAAGTAAGCAATTCCATCGGGAATTATTTTTTGTGTTCTGATACTTACAAAGAAATGTAAAATAAAGAATTGAATTTTTGTTTTAAAAAATGCCAGTTCATTTTATTTAATGTTAATATTTCTATCTTTTTGATATTTCAGTTATTTACTTGGCTTTTATTATTTTATTTTATTTTATGTTATTTGGTTTTTGGGTCACACCTGGCAGTGCTCAGGGTTTACTCCTGCCTCTATGCTCATAAATAGATCCTGACAAGTTCGGAAAACCACATGCGATACCAGAATTCGAACCACCGTCCTTCTGCGTGCAAGGCAAAATACCTTACCTCCATGCTATCTCACGAGCCTCTGGCTTTTATTTTATTAAGGTTTGTTCTCAGTTTGCTTTGTAGAAGCATGTAAACATCCAAATTGTATGGTGAGAGTTTAGAAATGATCTGTTCAACATGTGCAATGTGCTGAGAGTTGATCTATTAAGGAAATGAACAAGACTTATGAAGAAAAGAAAATGGAACCGCCAGAGTTCCACGTGCTTTTCTTTCTTTGTATGTGTCTTAGCATATACTTCTTGGTCTGTAAGAGCATTGCCTGTTCAAGGGGCCCACCCCCTCACACACACACACACACACACACACACACACACACACACACACACACTCAATCCTTCCTTGATTTGGGCCAAACCTAGATACACTGGCATTCCTTCTGAAACCCTGGTGTCCAAGTTATAGTCCTATGATCAGTGCAAACTCATCATGTAGCTGCTTGAAATAAATTACTCAAAATCAGTGTTGCAGTTCAACTATTATTACTTTTATCCCTTCCTTGCTTTGCTGGTCATAAAATGCAACTTAGTTTCCTACAGAATGCTTCATTCAGCTTGCTTTAGATTTCAGATATTCCTTTATGAAATCAAGTTTCACTGTTCATTGGGCAGAGTTGTTGGGATCGCTTCCAAATATGCCATCTCCTTTTTGTTTAGTATTGCTGACATGTTCATGTTTGTTCATGAGAAATACTATGCATAATTGACAGTGGCAGTGGGAGACAATGATCACAATGCCAGCAGTCAGTGTCATTTGGAATGCATGAGAATGTAGAACTATAATAGTCTCCTTTGAAGTAATATTTCAAAGTCATAAATATGCCATTCTTTAAATGTAGTGACCAGGTTGATTTTGTTTTTCTCATGTACATAGCAAAAAAAAATTGCATATTCTCCCTTAGTATTGCTTTGAAATAGCTGAAAACATGTTGTAAGATACTTTAGTACTAAGTTGCTGTTGCTTAGTCTCAAAGATGAAGTTTAAGATCTTTGAGGAAACAGAACACCCAGCACTGTTCGGTATTTACTCCTGACTCAGAGGTCAGGAATCACTTCTTGAGGTATGTGGGGAACCATATGGGATGCTGGATATCAAACCTGGTGAACAAATTTGTCCCTGACTAAGTTTAATTTTGATTTAAAAATTCCCCTTTGAAAAGTAAAGGTTCCGTAGGTCTGTTTTTATTGTAGCAACAGAAAAATAGTAAAAAAAAATGTGAAATTATACTTTTCATTTAAAAAATGCTTCATCAAATTAAATATCACATATTTTTTATTATTTTTACCTAGAGGCTAGAGTGATAATACAGTAGTAGGGTACTCACCTTGCAAGTGGCCAGTCAGGGTCAATCCTTGGCGTCCCTGAGCACCTAAAAGAGTGACTCCTGACTGCAGAGACAAGAACAATATTTAAGTATCACTGTGCCTGACCCAAAAATATAAGCAACATATTTTTACCTAAATACTTATTAATAATTAGTTACATTGATCTTGTTAGTTTGTCCTTAGAATACTATATTATATATATATTTAATTTAGCCAATTTTATTGTCTATGTTAGAGCATTTTAATGAAGGTACTTAATTTCATACTTTCTTATCTAATTGGGTTGTATACGTAACTTTCTAGTTATTTGATGTATAGAAATAGTAACTTTAGCACATTTATTAAAATATTGCAATGACTACAAAAGTAAACATGCCATGTATATGGAATAATACCATAGTAGTTTTAATATCTAATAATGTAGCTATACAAACACCTCTGTTATACTTTACATACAGTAGGCCTAGGTTCTACTTCTGGCACTACAAAGTCCGTTGATCGATGCCAGGAGTGACTCCTAAGTACCGAGCTGGGGAACAGATAGTTTGTAGAACCACTGTGGCTCTAAAAAATAAATAAAGTAAAATAGCTATCATGTATTTTTTAAGTTTTTCCCTTTCCTTCTTGTAGTAACTGTGTTGTAATGACAGGTAGATGTGCATCTAGAAATGGTGTTTGCATATTCAGTTCTGTTGTGTGGTGAGATGGGGATATTCACTTCTTAGAAGTATTTGGCTGTGCCTCAGGATTGCATACTCACTTGTGGTGAGAAGGTCTCAAATAGCAGAACCACTGGGATCATGTTATGCACAAATGGGCAGTATCATAGATATACTCCATGATTTAATCCCATGCCTTTGGTATCCAAGGCAATCACTTCCAGACAATCATCTCTAGGCCCTCCTTTAAACTATTCTTTAGAGAATAATTGGGAGGCTGTGACTTTTCTAGGCCTTTTCAGAATGGCAGTTTATGTTCACAGGGACCCTTACTATGAAATAGTAGTGAGATTTTGTGTGTGTGTGTGTGTGTGTGTGTGTGTGTGTGGTTCATAGTCATTGACTAATCTGTGAGTGATTGTTACTGTCATTGTATACATTTTTCCCCAGTACTGCATTAAATTCATCATTCCATATTGCAAATTTTATGTGTCCAGCTGTATTGACAATATCTTATTTTGCATGCTTTTTTTGTTCGTTTGTTTGTGACTGTTTTTGGTGGCTACATCTGACAATACTGAGGGACTAGTCTGAGCTCTGATCTCAGGAATTATTTCTACCTGTACTTCAAAGTACTCTTATAGAATGCGGGTGACAAACCCAGAATAGCAGTGTGCAAGGCAAATGCTCTACCCACTGTTTGCCCCTATATTTTACATACTAGCTAAAATTTGTTTGTTTTGTTTTGTTTTTTGGGGGGGACACACCTGTTTGATGCTCAGGGGTTACTCCTGTCTAAGTGCTCATAAATTGCCCCTGGCCTGGGTGGAACATATGGGATGCTGGAGGATCAAACCGCGTCCTTCCTTGGCTAGCACTTGCAAGGCAGACACCTTACTTCTAGCGCCACCTCACCGGCCCCATTCTAGTTAAAATTTGACAATATTTTTGTGAAAAGTTTGTGGTATAATATGTGTTGAATAATTATTAGATTGTCCAGGAAAATTAACATGCAACTGGTAGTCACTATGGGAAGAATGATTCCTACATTTAATTTTCTTTATATTTCATAGGAGTATGAATTTGGATCACACTTGCCTTTGTTTAACACTTCTTTTTGACTCTGTGCTCAGAAAAACTTTGGCTCTGTGCTCCAGGATCAATCCTGGTAGTGTTTTGTGACTATGTATAATGGTAGTGATCAAACCAGAGTCAAATATGTGCAAGAAAATATTATTCTGCCTGTGCTAAGTCTCCACACCTCTATCAATTTATATTCATTGATTTAAAGATCATAAACATCTTTGTCTCAGGAATGCCTCCTAATAATGATAGTAGCCCATAGAGTGTCAGTTTGTCATCTTCCCTTTGTGGATTTTACTTAGCTCTGTCTAGATTCCTAGTGCTTTGAATATTCTTCTTACATCAGGTATTACTTTGATTTTATGGCGCATATTTAATACAACTGTCAGCTTTTACACACATTAACACTAAATATTATTTGCCTGTGATTTTTTAGTAGGATAATGCATTTAAGAGTACTAGTTGTAGATGATGCAGCTTTTGTTTGAAAAGGTATATTTCTTTTAGTAAAAAACATGTAGTGTTGCTGATAGTGTCTTCTGTTCTTTGTGTCCATTTCTAAAGGTAAGAAAAATTTAGCTGCAGGGAGTTCTGTAAACCTAATGTACTACTAAAAAGTTTTATGCTTCAAAGATTTTGTTATTATAGTACAATCTCAGATTGCTAGTTGCAACTATTCAACTATGCCATGAGAATCTCACTATTTTTGATCTGCAACAAATTTTTTTGAGCATCTTAGAATTAAAAACTAAATTTTTTGTTTTAAAACCATTCTAAAAATTTTGTGTGTAAGTGTTATATCAGGAATCATATTTAAGGTTTCACACATGTAAAGCATATACTCAAACACTGAACACTAACCGAACTAGCCACATTTTAATTAGAAAAATTCTAACCATATTTTGATTAAAATATTAGAATAATAAGACCTGGGTTGAAATCCCATTGCTCAGCTGTATATATTTTAAAGATTCAGATAGTAATAATTTACTTATATGATGCTTAAGAATTTAATTATGCACTTCCTGTTTATATATTTCATTTTCCATAAGTTTTTCCTCATTATAGCGAAGGAAGAATTTTTTTACTCCAATTTTAAGTCTGTGGCTATCATCTAATAAGAGAGAATAACAAGAGAAAAAGCATGCAGATTTAATCTATGTGAGAGAAGACCCTTTGTAAGATATTGGAGACATTATGAAATAATTAATTTGGTGTTTTGTTCTACATTTGATGAAGAGCAGGAAATTGTGGAAATAGTTGTGGCAAGGTGTGGGAATTAATGGTGATAAATTGGTGGAAAGAGGATTTTTTTTCTTTTTGCACCACATCTTGTGACATGGAGGGGTTATTACTGACTATGTGCTCAAAAATGCTCCTAACTGGAGCCCCGGAGATAGCATGGAGGTAAGGCGTTTGCCTTTCATGCAAAAGGTCATCGGTTCGAATCCCGGTGCCCCATATGGTCCCCCGTGCCTGCCAGGAGCAATTTCTGAGCATGGAGCCAGGAGTAACCCCTGAACACTTCTGGGTGTGACCCCCCCAAAAAAATGGTCCTAACTCAGGGGACCATAAGAGATGCCAAGGATCAAACCCAGGTTCGTCCTGGGTCAGCCACGTGCAAGTCAGACAACCTACTGTTCTGCTAATGCTCAAGCCCCACACTTTTCCTATTCATATGGGTATCCTTAAGTACTATTTTTCCTCAGTAGAAAGAAGCCACCTTTTTACAAAATTCCTCCATCCTGCCTTCAGAAATGGAAGAAGCTCCAAATTTCTTTTTTTTCTCTTCTGTGTCTCACACTTCTTTTACTTGCAATTTTCTTGGTGCCCTCATGCATATTTCAGAGGATCATACACCAATTTTTATCATCATCCATACTGTTTCATACATAACTCATCTGTATAAACATACATATCATATATCTAAAATAAAATGATGGAATAGTAACCACCTGAAGGCAAATAATACCTCATTCTTCATTTTTACATTGAATTATTTTGTTTCTTGATGTAGTTTTTTCACATACAGTTATGTTTCATGTTTATACAGATGTGATTTTATAATTCAAATTATTCTTTATGAAAACATTTCTACCATTTATTTTCAAGATGGTCAGATAAACCAGATTTTCCCTAAGGATGTCAAACATGATGAGGAATACTATTGCAGCTACTGGAAAAAACCTCAGCTAATTAAAAAGTAGTTACACATATATTATTATAAGGCTTTATCATGATTTAATTATTTGTGTATGAACCTATATTACTCTATTAGAAGTTTAATTCAGGAGCCCAATTTTACATTAATAAATAAACTATCATTTTACATGAAGTATACCAGTAGTTAATGATCATTTGTGATTATTTCTTTGAATATAGCTAGTTATGCTTGCATGTGGAGCTTTGAGAATATATATAATCACTTTTTTCCTCAATGTTCTTATCCACATAGAAATTATATTTAATCAGCTAATTCTTTTGTACACCAATTCAATCAATCAGAACATATTTATTGTGCACCAGTATTGACCAGATAACATCTTCTTTTGCTTTTAAATTGCTTATAAGTATTTTAGGTCACTTGCTATTTTATTGTGATATCAATTGATTTTGATAAAATCTTTGATTCAAATCAAGCTATTAGAATTTTAAAAGATACACATACAATTTTTCACTGCATAACTTAGAAAAGAGAATATATGACTTGAAACTCATAACATTTCCTAATGCTTTCAGCAGTCCTTATACAAAAATTCTGGTTGACTTCTAACTATACAAAAATACAGGTGATAGGGGCAAGCGAGATAGCATGGAGGTAGGGTGTTTACCTTGCATGCAGAAGGATGGTGTTTCAAATTCCAGCATCCCATATGGTCCCCTGAACCTGCCAGGAGCGACTTCTGAGTGTAGAACAGGAGTAACCCCTGAGCGCTAACAGGTATGACACAAAAGAAAGAAAGAAACAAACAACAATCTAGGTGATTGTTTAAGAATCATTTTATATTGGATATTAAAATGTAAAGAAAAAATTCCAAAAAATGAATTATTATTTTTACATAGGAAGTGCTTTAATAATTACATAAAGTCTGTAAACATATTATCTCTTTTCAGAATAAAATAAATTTAGCCCTACTAAGGGGCTAAATTTAAATTAATGAAATATCAGGAAATATTTAGCTCTATTAAAGGACTAAATTTAAATTAATGAAATAGCAGGAAATAATGTAAGGGGAAAATTATTACCTCTGCTAAAACATCCGTCCAACAGGTAAGTTTTAGCTGATTGTGAACTTAGGTTACATGATCTAACTCATTTATCTATCTCTTTATCAATTCCTGTGACTGACATGAGAATAGACATAATCAGCCAGAAGTTCACTTTATTTCCATTTATATGCCTCTCCCATAAGTTATGTAAAATAAAATTTAAGACCTGGAACTAATATTCATTTTTGAACTTCATATTCTCAGCTGCATGGAGCTGAGAAGGATATTACAAAAATTAGCTAATAATTTGCAATCATAACATGTATATATATGTATACATATGTATTGGTGTAAAAATGGAAAAAAAACTATGAAAGAAAATAATCCAGTTAAATATTTTGCAATAAATTATTTATAAATAAATGTAAACTTTGATATTATGAAAAACAAAAGTTTATGTTAGGTACTGTTTATACATGCATATATATATATATATATATATATATATATATATATATATAACATGTACACCTGAAGTTAAATATTTTGTGGTCATTCATGTTACAGATTCAGTTTATTTTTACACAGTTGTCTTCCATTTATCTGATCACATTTTGCCATAGGACCTTTTCTTACAAAGACTAGTGTCTTGCTCAAGTGTCACACAACCATCTGTTTTCAAGCAGAGGAATTCTTGCTGGGAAAGGTTTTCCATAACCACAAGTGAACAAAAACACAAGCATAATATTTTTCAGATTTGGTAGATTTTTATTTGCTTTGCCACTGATGACAATTTTAGTATATATATTAATGTATCTTCTTTAAAATATTAATAACAAGGAGCAGGAGTGTTTGCACAGTTTGTCTTGCATGCGCCTAACCCAGGGCAGACCTGGGTTAGATCCCAGGTGTCCAGTATGGTCCCCCAAACCAGAAGTGATTTCTGAGTGCAGAGCAAGGAGTACTGAGCACTGTTGAGTGTGGTCCAAAATACAAAAACAAAAAAAATTAATAACGAAAGAAGCGAACTCTTGTTCTTTTTTTTTACACTACTTTCATGGGATTAATTCTCAAATGAACTACCTATATTAAGGAGAATACTGAGCTATACTTTCTCAACTCCCAAATTAGGACATTGTGCTACATGGAAACATTTAGATTTATTATGTTATAATAACTCTAAATTGATTAGACCCCAGCAGTAAATCCATATTTGTTGACTATGTTTTTAATTTAATTATTTTATTGCACAGCTTTTCATAAAATTTGCTTAACAAAATATTGACTGTATTATTCCTCCTTTTTTACATTTAATATGTTTCCTGGTAAGGAGATACAACTAGGTTGGTGAAGTAAGTTTTTATTGCAACAGTTATCCTATATTATAAATAAGTCAATACTGTCATTCTACTGATTATTAATTTCTTATCAACATACTAATTACAGTTATTCATGATGCAGATCTTCCAATCTGAGGAATTGTAACTAAACCAACTCCCCTTTCCATTCTCTTTGAATTTTGAAGCAGGCTTTGTGTAAATTTGAGGGCCTTTTGAGATGTTGAAACCACACAATTGATGGGCTTTTCACTCAATCTTAGATGAATGTTTAAAGATTGCAAGTTAGTGTTAAGTGAAAATGGTATGTACAAAGACATACATAGATGAAAACAGAGATGATTACAGAAAATGACCCTTAACCATCTTGCTATTACTAATATACATTCAGGAAATGATACTTAAAAATGTGAAAAAAAAAAAGCTTTCTCAAAATAAAATCAAATGTGCCACAATTAAAAACTTGGCATGTATCTAGGGAGAGATATTTTCTATTTTAAGAATGTGAAAAGATGTAGGATAGCTAGTTTGCAGCTTTGTCAATGATCTGCCTTAATAAACATCCATATTTTTCTTTCATAATGTTGATATGACAAGAATAGGGTGATTGTTAAATAAAACAGTGAGAAAACATTTCTTTATCTGTGAAACATTAGTCTTTTATGTTCATGACTAGCTAATCAGAAAGACTAGAGTATTGATTATATAAAACATATCCATAAAGATATTAATTTAATAAAGTTGAAATTTTTCAGTAAGCCAGGAAAAATTCTTGCAATAATCTGTCTATTGTAAAAATGCTATTAAAATTATTTAATTGAATTTAAAAATACAAATAAAACATATCCACAACCATCTACTGTGGAAGTTAAGAGACTAAGAAAAGAAAGTATTTGCCTGTCTTAAAAAGTAAAAACTCACTTCTACTTCCATGTGATCAGTCTTTAAAAATTCTAATATGCTCCCACATTGACTCTTTCATAAATTTCCCCAGTACATATCAGAAATATAGACCTAGTACTATCAAGCTGCCATTAATTATCATTAATATAGTAGCATTGCTGCCAGAAGTAAAAACAACAACAAAATAATGTCTCTGCCTCTTGGAAATTTGTAAGATAAATATGTGCTGAATTTAAATGAAAGTAAGCATCAGTAAACTAGACAGATTTATTGAGTGAGCTTGTAGCAAAATGAGCTGGTTCTATTTTCACATAGTTTTTCTGGTAATAAATGTTTTAATCTATTGATGCTATGGAGAAATGCTACATTAACTATAAAACAGAGAGGACACTATTCAGTGACAGGACCAATAATATGTATAGTGCAGTAACTACTTTGCAAGAATTTAATGACCCTAGATTCAAACAAACAATACTTTACTAAGCTGAGGGAGAAGATTCATAAACAACTACTGACTTCTCAAATACATAAACTTAAATGAGACAGGATATTAAGACATCGGATTTATAATGTCAGATGAAACTATATTTGATATATTTAAAAGAATAACCCATTCTCACAGCACGGCTGCACACCCGAAATTTATAATCTTTTCTTCTTTTCATAATATAAATATTTGACTTAGTTTCATTGCTAAGGTTTATAATTTTCTACCATAAATTTATTTTCTCTAAAATTGGTGGACGTTCAGAGCATAGGACCTCACCAACGTATGAAGAATCTATGCTTGATAGATAATTTATGAATTAATACTAAGGAAATTTTGTAGTCAAAATCAGTAAATACTAACCATAAAAATCAAATAAATATAAAACTTAACCTCCACATTGATGGCCCAAATGACATGTCATATATTAAGAATTAGATACAATATTATGTAAACCACACTGTTTTTTGTTTGGTTCTTTATATGAGGGGCCACATCTGGGTGTAATTAATGCTTGCTCCTGACTCTGTGCTCAGGGGTCACTCCTGGCAGTGTTTGAGAAGATATGTATAGTATTGATAATCTGTTCCAGTTTAGATCTGTTCAATGCAACTTCCTTACTCCTTTTAAAATCTCTGTGGCCCCATCATATATATGTGATGTTTTATATCAGCAAACTTTACTTGAGATTATATCCAAAAGACTATACACTTGAACTTTTTTCACACTTAGAATAAGGTGTCAGGTTGTGCCATTTCATGTATTGTGAGAGAAAATGTTCAACATATACTAGTCAGTGACCTAGGGTTCAATGTAGGCCTCTTTGTAAGATTAAATCTTGAAGTCATATTGTCTTTTGTACATAATTGAATTGTTTTTCACTAGGTCTGTTAGACAATGCTCCAATTCATTTGTCTCAGAATGACTTCATCTGTAAATTGATTATAATATATCTAAAGCTTGTTTTGATAAGTAGCAGTATCTATATAATTAATGTATAGCAAATAATCAAAATTATCTTTCATCAAGTAAAGAATAATATGTTTTTAAATGAAAGTCATTTTAATTTCAGTGTTTGCCATTTAAAATATAGCATAATGGAATAGAGTACAATGGTGGGTTTCTCTTTCTGTTTTATAACAATTATATATAAACCTAAAATTTTTATTTTTATTTTTAATTTCAATAACATGCATAATTATTTACTTTTACATAATAATAATGCAGCAATAGAGCCTTAAAATTTTTTCTCTTTAATATATCTTTATTAAAATAAGTGAAATTGTACCAGTTATCTAAAAAAATTAGATATTGAAACTTCTTGTGTTGATTATGAATATGGAATATTTATTAAATAACATCTATTTTCAGTCACTGGTATAGTGGTCAACAAAGTACATATTGTCTTTTGATACATAAAACTTTTTAGTAAAGTAACATAAATATTGTAATAATGGAAATTTCTGAAAGGATTAAGTTACATTTCAATTTTATTTATGATTATTTTTTATTTTAAAATCAACCGTTAGGTTCATAGAATATTTATTCATTCAACGCCCTCCCAAGTATCCAGTAGTGATCCATGAGGGCAATTCAGGTGTAGTCTAAAATAAATATATTTAGCACCTAATATAGTATATATAGACAGAAATTATATAGGTAGTTTGCTAGATATATCACTCTATTTTGTACACAAAAAAGTTTTTTTCTATTCCAGAGTGAAAAATAAATGATTTAAGAATATTTTTAATATCTGAGATATTCCAATCAACCAATTGTTTTTATGACCCTTCCATGGATAACTTTTAAAGAAAAAAAAAAAAAAAAGCAAACAGCTTGGGACTAGTGAGTTTAAATAGAATGTAAAGTGTGTTGCCAGTGGTCCAATATAATAAAAAATAGTGTGACAATTAAGTTCGTTCTTTAAACTTGATTTTCCTCTAATTTAATGCTATCTCACCAAAACAAAAAGTGCATTTAATAAATTACTGAGCAGATGTTTTGGCTGACTATTATAAAGAATGGGAGGAAAATATACTTTATGATGTTCTGCTGTTTGTTTTAATTTCAAAATCAATTCATCTACTTTGGAATTTGTAATGCTTTATATACATTAAAAAGACTGTTCTTTTCTAATTCTCCTTCCCAAATTTGACCTAGTTAACGTGTAATCATCTTTTAATGGGGTATTTATTCCTTCTGTTGTCATTTTTAAAGGATTAATATAAATTCATAAGAAAAACAATTTAGGAAGAATATGGTCTTGTTTTTAGGAAATACTATTATGAATGGTTTCCATCTGCTAGTGTGAAATAAGCTGTTTTTTGTTTGTTTGTTTTTTGGTTTTTTTTTTTTTTTTTTTAGTTTTTGGGTCACACCCAGCAGTGCTCAGGGGTTACTCCTGGCTCCATGCTCAGAAATTGCTCCTGGCAGGCACGGGGGACCATATGGGGCACCGGGACTCGAACCGATGATCATTTGCATGAAAGGCAAACACCTTACCTTCATGCTATCTCCCGGGCTCCGAAATAAGCTGTTAACCATTCACTATACCATTAACTGTGTTCAGCTAAGCCAGTGGAATCTTGCTACAAAATTGAAAACAGACTGATTATGAAGGACAGTGAAGAATTAAATAGGATATCCCAGGAGAACACTGCTACAATTAATTTCATCATACATAATTAACAAAATATTTCACTGCCAGTAAAATAAAATGTTTATGTATTTTAAGTATATTTCTTTTCTTTTATTCACACAATTTTTATAAATTTAGATCTCAATTTATGACATTTGCTGACTCTTCACATTATAGGTGACTTAAATCAGTCTGCATGTCTGTAATTTTACAAACATCTAAAAAGGTGTGCAAATTAAGTCTCTTGTCTGAAAAGAGATTTCCAATAAATGGCATTAAAAAGAGATTCCTTAATATATAGTGTATCACAAATTATTATTAAGATGCATTATTGCTGGTTACTAGTATTCTTACAATATTGCATTCATAATTGTTTGTGGAATCATAATAAAATCATTTATAAAGTGCAGAGTAATAAAAAGAAAGAGAAAAAGGAAAGAGAAAAAAGCAAGAGAAGAAGAAAGAAAGAAGAAAGAAGAAAGAAAGAAAGAAAGAAAGAAAGAAAGAAAGAAAGAAAGAAAGAAAGAAAGAAAGAAAGAAAGAAAGAAAGAAAGAAAGAAAGAAAGAAAGAAAGAAAAAGAAAGAAAGAAAAAAGGAAGGAAGGAAGAAAAGAAAGAAGAAAAGGAAAGAGAATAAATGAAAGCAGGAAGGAAGGAAGAAAGAAAGGAAGAAGACATAGAGGGAAAAAGGAAGAAAAAAGAAAAGTAATAAATCAACCCCTGCATTACAATATTATTGAAAACTTCCCAACCAATTTTTAATAATTTTAATTTTTTAATAATGTTTATTTTGACCAAAGTGGATTATAAATCATCCACAGTAGTATTTCACGTACATAGTGACATTAAATCAGGGGCATTCCCACCACTAATGTTGTCCTCTGTCCACCCCTGTTCCCAGCATGCATCCCATATCGCCCCTAACTTGCCCCCTGGACTGCTAATATAAGTGGTTCCTTCTGTGTCTAGCTTGTTGTAGATTGGGTATTGATTCTGTTGTAGTTGGCTTTTGGATTTGGTGTTTAAGTCTGATCATTTTTTTATTTCTACTTAATATTCTTACTACTTTTTTGGTCTTGGTGCCCTCCATTATTTCCCTCTCAATTTGTGAGGCAGAACAAGATGGTTCAAGTTGTGTGGTTCTGTTTGAAGATTAAAAAAAAAAAAAAAAAGAAAAAGAAAAGGAAAAATCGGGGGGAGGGGGCAAAAATTCTAATAAGCAAAAACGGGAGGAGTCCTAAAGACTCTAAAAATGTATTGAAACCATTATGACTTACAAAGTCCTCCATATTTTGGTTTTAGATATACAATGAATCATGGATCAAATCATCACCAGTGTGGAATCTCCACCAATGTTACCCAGGTGCATCCCATACCACTAAACTTGCCCCTCAGCCTGCGAGTATAATAGGCAAATTTTAAGTTTATATTGTTAAAGTTTGGGTCTCTTAATTCCAATATCCTAATATTGTTGCCTTTGGCTTGGATATTTAGTTCCGTCATTTTTTTAACTCTACCATTGCCTCTCTTCCAATTTCTTTCCTTCTCCTTGCTATA
This sequence comes from Crocidura indochinensis, assembly GCA_004027635.1. Taxonomy (NCBI): domain Eukaryota; kingdom Metazoa; phylum Chordata; class Mammalia; order Eulipotyphla; family Soricidae; genus Crocidura; species Crocidura indochinensis. The sequence goes on from PVKC010019607.1 coordinate 16,049, forward strand.
CACTGGAGCCAACAGAATTTGAGACAACTTTCCATTTAGACCAAAGTGTTTCTTTTTGCAACTATTCTAAATAATTATATGTAGTCCCATTTCTTCTAGAATGGCATTATTATCAAATAATTCTTTGAGGTCTAAGTTTTGGACTGCTCTGACTATGTTTTCCTCAGTGAATTTTATGTACTTGGGTCTAATCTCAAGGTCTTTATCCACTTTGAATTGATTTTGTGTAAGGTATGAGATATGGATTGATTTTTAATTTCTACACATGGTTATCCTATTGTTCCACCAACATTTGTGAAGAGACTTTCTTTATTCCATTTCGCATGCTTGGCTCCTTTATCAAAGGTTAATTGACCATATATTTGGGGTTTTATCACTAGTTATTCGATTCTGAACCATAGACTGGAAGTCTTTATTTGTTACAATGCTATGCTGTTGAAATCACTATAGCTTTGTAGAAAAGTTTCAAATTTGGTCTGTTTTTGCTCTATACAGTCTTTAAAATTAATTGTCTGGAGTCCTTGAAAAATGTTACCTAACTTTAAATAGGGATTGCATTGAATCTATATAGTATTTTAGGTAAGATGGTCATTTTGATTATATTGATTCTTCCAATCCATGAGCATAGAATGCTTTTCCATTTTACTTAGGTTTTCTTGAATTTCATTCTGAACTTTTTTTGAAGTTTTCATGGTACAAATCTCTCATCTCTTTTGATAAGTTAATTCCTATGTATTTGATAGCTTTGGACACTATTTTCAATAGTAAATACAATTTGATCTAATCACCTCTGAGTAGTTCTTTGTATGAAGGAAGGCAACTGTTTATTGTGTATCCACTTTGTAGCCCACCTTTTTGATGAATTGGTTTTTTGTTTCTAGGAGCTTTTTGGTGGACTTTTTAGGGTCCTTGATGTATAACATTATGTCATCTGCAAATAACATAGTTTCACTTCCTCATTTTTTTATTTGGATTCTTTGATTTCCTTCTCTAGTCTGTTTGCTTTTCCTAGGACTTCTAATACTAGGTTGAATAAGAGTAGAGACAGTGGACATCTTTCTTTTTTTTGGGGGGGGGGGCACACGGTGACGCTCAGCTGTTACTCCTGGCTATGCGCTCAGAAATAACTCCTGGCTTGAGAGACCATCTGGGACACCAGCGATAGAACCGAGGTCTGTCCTGGGTCAGCTGTGTGAAAGGCAAATGCACTTATTGCTATGGCCCAAACAGTGGACATTTTTATGACCTTAATGAAAATGCTTTCATTTTTCTGTTAATAATGTTGACTGTGGACTTTATATAGATGGTGTTTACATATTGAGGAAGATTCCTTCAACACCTATTTTGCTGAGAGTTTTCATCATGCTTGGGTGTTAGATTTTGTCAAATGTTTTCTCTGCATAGATTGAAATAATAATGTGTATTTTATTATTCCTTTTACTGATATGGTGTATGATGTTGATTGATTTGCCTATATTGAACCATCTTTGAATCTCTGGGATCAAACCCACTTGGTCATGATGTATAAATTTTTTGATGTTGTTGTATTCGTATTACTAAGGTTTTGTTAACTATGTTTCCATAAATATTCATCAGTTAAATTGGTCTATAATTTTCCTTCTTGGTACTATCTCTGCCATTTTTGAAATGAGCATGAAGTTAGTTTCATAGACAGTATTAGGAATGGGGCTGGAGCAATAGCACAGCAGTTTCACAAGCAGCTGATCCAGGACAGACCTTGGTTCAATCTCCAGTGTCAGATATGGTCTCCCAAGACAGGAGTGATTTTTGAGCTCATAGCCAGGAGTAATCCCTGAGCGTCACAAGGTGTAACCCAAAAGCATAAAAAAAAAAAGGTATTAGAAATGATTCCCATCTCTTTGATATTTTGGAAGAGTCTAAGGATCAATATTATTTAAGTCTTCTATGAATGCTTGATAAAATTCACCTATCAATCCATCTCTCCTGGAGTTTTATTCTTGGGGAATTTCTAAGTACTCTTTCAATTTCTTTACTTGTGATTGGCCTATTCAGGATTTCTATTTCTCATTGAGTATTGAGAGATTATATATTTCAGAAATATGTTCATTTCTTCTAGCTTCTCTAATTTTAACAGAGTAAAATTGTTCATAATAAGCTCTCATGATGTCTTAAATTTGTAAGGGTTTTGATATAATCTATCCCTTTTATTTCTGATTTAATTTATTTGAATATTTTTCTCTTTTTTCCTTGTGAGTCTTGTGAACATTTTGTCTATCTTGTTTATTCTTTTAAAACAAGAGCTCCTGGTTTCATCCATTCGTTGCATTGTTTGGTTTCTTTCTATATTGTTGTTTTTTGCTCTTTTTTATTTTCTTCAGTTTTTGTTTTGGTTTCTTTGCTGTTGGTTTTTCCAGATATTTAAGGTGTCCATTTATGTTGTTGATTTTGTATTTTTCTTCATTCCTTTTTTAAAATCAATATCTTTATTTAAGAGTCATAATTGCAAACATGCTTGTAGTTGGGTTTCAGTTATAAAAAATAACACCCACCTTTACCAGTGCAACATTTCCACCATCAATGCTCCCCATCTCCTTCTATTTCTACTTCTGCTGTGTTCCATAAATTTTTGGTTATTAGTATTTTCTTTTTTTTTTTTTTTTGGTTTTTGGGTCTCACCCGACAGTGCTCAGGGGTTAACTCCTGGCTCCATGCTCAGAAATTGCTCCTGGCAGGCACGGGGGACCATATGGGGCACCGGGATTCGAACTGATGACCTTTTGCATGAATGGCAAATGCCTTACCTCCATGATGTCTCCCGGGCCCCAGTTATTAGTATTTTCATTATCATTAATCTCAAGAAAAATCTTTATTTCTGCCTTGATTTCCTCTTTGATCCAGCTGTTGTTGTGAGGCATGTTGTTTAGTCTTCAAGTATAAGATTTTCTCCAGGGGCCCGGGAGATAGCATGGAGGTAAGGTGTTTGCCTTTCATGCAAAAGGTCATC
>PVKC010019608.1:0-19013 GCA_004027635.1 Crocidura indochinensis
TGTGACTTCCCCAGGACTTTCCAGAAAGGGCCTTGCTGCTGCCCTTCGTGCATAATCAAAGTTGGAGATGATGCGGCCACATCGTCTGACGTCTTGTCCCAAGGTAAAGGGGCAGTGTGTCTCTGAAAAGGACGGGTAGGAGGACAGGAGTGTGAAGTCCCTAGAGCCTGTGGGGCCCAGAGATGTTTTAGGAAGGAATTTGAAACTGGGTTGTGGCTCCTAGTAAACTAGTTTTACTTCCAAAGCCTCCTTGTTTGCAGTCCGTGGCTTATAGTTGTAATTGGGAAACAGGAGGAAGTATCTTTCTGGAAGCCATAGTTGTTGGAATTCTGGTCATTTTTACCTACACCAGGAGGGTTTTGTTTGGGAATGACTCTTGAATATTGATAACCCAAACACAGGTTTGATTTACTCACTGGACCTTGAATTTACCTTCTCACTCCTTGTATCCTGGACATAAATGGGCTTTGGGGCAAGAGGGGCTAGTGTGCGTTTAGCATTTTAGGTCACACCTAGAGTTGCTTTTTCAGCTACTTCTGACTTTGTATTCATTTGTTGCACCCACCACAGCTCAGTGAATCTAATGCATGAATTGGCCCTTGGTGGTCAGTGTACAAAGCAGCACCTCCAAGAACCTTCTGGAATAGTGTATGCACATCATTGTGGCATGACACTGGGGTTGTTCCCCTCTGGGTCCCCATGGAGAGTAACACATGGAGCTGGTTCCTCTTGAGGGCATAATGGAGAGGCCCCGTGTCCCTCTAGTAACCTTGGGATTCTTGTCTTCTCCTCCTTATGTGTGCTGGCTTAGGATTTAGTGACCTTCCCTGATGTGGCCGTGAGCTTCTCCCTGGAAGAGTGGCCATGCCTGGATGCCTCTCAGAAGACTCTCTACAGAGATGTGATGCTGGAGACCTACCAGCTCCTGCAGGCAGTAGGTGAGAACTGCCCTGGAGCTGCTGCTGTGGCCTACATCCTGGGGTGGGGAGGTGCCTGGGTCAGTAAGAATCTGGGTTCAACAGATTCTGCTGATTCAGTGATTCTACTGAGACCATGGGTCAAACTCCTCCCCATTATTCTGACACCCACCCTCCGACTTTATTTCTTAGATGAGACCAACTTTGTATTTTTAGTCTTTTCAGCGACCCAAATTATATTACATTGTGTCAGATGTTTGCCATATCCGTGGCCAAACTGTATTTGATCCCCAGCTCTGTATATGTGCCCCCAGGCCTGCCAAGTGTCTTTCGTGAGCACTGAGCCAGTAGTCATCCCTGATCATTCTCAGGTGTGTCCAAAGGTGATGTGATTTTATAAACCATGGGATCTAGCCACAATTGGTGTGCTTAGGAATTATTCCTGACTCTTGACTTCAGGGATCAGTCATGACAGGTTTCAGGGATCATCTGGGATGCTAGTGATCATTCTTAGGTTGGCCTTGTTTGTGGTCACATACTCCCCTATCTACTATTGTTTCAATCCTTATGAGAGTGCAAAATTTATAAGTGACATAGGTTCTTTTTACGATTTCAAAAGGACCACCCTGTAGCAGATTCTGGGGTTTCCCCACTGCTTCTTGAGACTTTATGTTGGGTGTGGATGAACTATGTTCCTGCATACAAAGCAATTCCACAATCCATTGCATCCTGTGCCTGGCCAAGGTCAGTTTGACTTGTTTATTTTTGTATTTGGACCATACAGGTCATCCAAGAGCTTATGCCCAGGTCTGCATCCAGGAATTCCTTCTGGAAGAGCTTGGTGCATTCTATATGGTTTTGGTGATTGAATTATTGTCAACTTTGTGCATGGCGTGTGCCATACCTACTATAAAATCACTCCAGCCTCTTCTTTTTAAGACACCTTTGGGCTTTGGTGGTACTTGGGTTTACTCCTGGCTCTTAACTCAGTGCTCACTCCCTGAAAGACTCAGAACTACAAATTATTCTGGGATTGATGCAATTGGCCATGTGCAAGGCTAGCACTGTTCTACGGACCCCCTTACCCCCTTCACAGGCTTTATTTGGCCTCCTCAATTAGACTCTTCATTTCAACTTGTTCTTATCTATGCAATAACCAAAGTGCATATGGAGAACAAAGATTCTTTTTCTTCATCTGTTCCATGATTTGGCTTCTTTCATTATGAACCCAGACCACTATAGGGCTTCTGTCCCCTTTTCTAATTCAAAATCATCTTTCTGTGGCAGGGCATTGCAGAGAGAAGCCTGCGCTGATCTCCTGGTTGGAAGGAGGAGTGCTGGGAAGTCTGCAGAGAGGTGTGTTTGCAGGTGAGTGTGGGAAAAGCTCCCTGGCTCTGGACTTGGGTTAGATGTGGAGCATCAGGGCACTTGTGAGATGTGGGCTCTGGGCATTTGGCATTGGGCTCCCGTATCAGGAATTGCAGGCCCACTCCCCCTCCTGTTCACTACCCTTGCTACTGAGTCCCACAATGATCTCAAGCTTTGCTGTCTTCCCTTTGGTCTTTCTGGTTCCTTCTCTATGGCCATTTAGAACAGATTCTGAGATTCCGAGTATTTACTCCCTGTCTGTGCTCTCAGTGTCACACTGGCACAGCCCTGTGTCAGAGTGCCTTTCTCAGGCCCTTCTGACATTTACTCTGAATCATTATGGGGATTTTGAAATACCCAAGGAAGTGATTTATTTTTCTTCTCCTTTTATTTTAAAATTCACTCAGTGATGGTATTTTGGGTTACTCTTGGTCCCATACTTCAGAAATCACTCATGGTGGGCTTGGGGGACATTATGGGATGCTGGGAAATGAACATGGGTCAGCCACTGGCTGGTCAATCACCCTCCTTGCTGTGCTTTCTCTCCAGCCCACTCAGAAATTCTTATTGTCTATAGTTTTAAACCATTGATGAATGAGCCCAGCACAATGCTAATGTGAATTTTACCAAATTCCTCATGGCAATCCTCCCAACCTATCTTGCCTTTTCTGTCAGCTGATTTAGTACTTGAAATTTTGTTTTGTTTTGTTTTGGGGGTCACACCTGGTGATGCTTCTGGGTTTGTGCTCAGAAATTGCTCCTGGCAGGCTTGGGGGATCATATGGGATGCCAGGAATTGAATCTGTGTCCCAGGTCGACCAAGTACAAGGCAAACATCTTATCACTGTGCTATTTCTCCTGCCCCTGATTTAGTACCTGCATTCAATCAGATTTCATTCAACTTACTCTTTTATTTTGATTTCCTTAAGCTTCATGGTTATAGAAATGTTCTTTTTTGGGTTTCTCTCATAGAATGTACACTGCCATTTACCAGTCCAGCTTTCCTGTCACCAATACACCCTATATTTCTCCCCACTTCCCTGCAGGTCTGGACAAGCACTCTGCACTCTAACTGCTCTTTGTTGCAAGATTCATTCAGATGCATATTCATATTCATATGCAAGGTTCACATTACGGGCTGTTCCTCCCAGCCCTGCAGTCCGTTGTCTCTGGATATTATTACGTTACTGTTTTTTATTTTTCTTACATCTCACAAGTGAGTGAGACAATTCTATGTCTATCCCTCTCCCTCTGATTCAGAATGAGCATAATAATCTGTCTATTCATGTATAAGGAAATTTCATTTTCCTAATGGCTGCATAGTATTCCACTGTGTAGATGAACCAGTTCCTTTAGCCACTCATCTGTTTTGGAGCACCTAGGTTATTTCCAGATTCTGGCTATTGTAAATCGTACTGTGATGAATATAGTAGTTTGGAGGACATTTTGTACTGTTTTGTGTGTGGGTATGTGTGCATGTACATATCTATCCCTAGGGGCTATCCCTAGGAATGGTATTGCTGGATCATATGGTTGCTCAATTTCCAGTTTTTTGAGGCCTCCATATTGCTTTTCAGAAAGACTGGACTAAATAGCATTCCCACCTGCCACCTGCAGTGAATGAGAGTTCCTTTCTCCCCACATCCACACCAGCATTAGTTGTTTTTTTGGGGGGAGCGGGCGGCACCGATGATGCTCAGGGATTACTCCTGCTATACATTAGAAATAGCCCCCCCCCCCAAAAAATAAAAAAAGAAATAGCTCCTGGCTTGGGGACCATATAGAACGCTGGGAGATCGAACCGCAGTCTGTCCTAGGTTAGCGTGTGCAGGGTAGATGCCCTACTGCTGTGCCACCACTCAAGCCCATCCAGTATTAGTTTTTCGCTGTTTCTCAGAGGCTTCTCTGGGTGCAGATCTAATCTGTGTGCAGAGTTGGTTTTTCTACCCATTTTTTGGCTGGGCCACATCCGAGAACTGTCAGGTTATTCCAGTTCTTTGCTTAGCAATCACTCCTTGAAGGCTTGGGGAACCATATGGATGCTTAGGACAAATGTAGGTCAGTTGCATGCAAGCAGCTGTGCTATCACTGTGCTATAACTCCAGCCCAGTCTTCCACCCATTTCTTATTATGATAAGTCATGCCTAGCAGTGCTCATAGGGCCACACAGTGCTCAGGGATTAAACCAGGACCTTGCCACTTGAATCATGAATCTGCCTCTAGAGATGAATTTTGGGTATTTTGGAGATATCGGGCTACACCCATTAATACTCAGGGATTACTCTTAGATTTGTGCTCAGTGATCACTACTGGCAGTGCTTGGGATACCTTATATTGTATGAAACAGATTGAATTAAGATTTACCACAGGACAGGCATACACTGTAAACCTTATACTATGTCTCTAACCCCTAAGTATGATTTTTAGATGGCAAGACTCAAATTTAAATTTATTTACATATAATCTCTCTAACCATAACTCTATTCTGCTTCCATTCTTCAACTCCAAGCTAGGTGCTTCCTAACCACTTTTCCCCTTATTGGAAGTCTAATTATAGATGATCCAATCTCATGAAATCAAGTATCACTAAATAGCAGGAAAGTAAAATATCTTTAGAAGCCACATCACACAGTAATCCTACTTTAGGATGGTATATATGGAAAGAGCACTTGAGATATATCAAACTGTTCTAGGATAGAGGTCATAGCAATAGTGCAGTGGGTAGGGTGTTTTCCTTTTATGCATTAACCCAGTTTCATTCCTCAGAAACCCTATATGTTTTCCCCAGCCAGTATGGAAGGACTACTTGCTGAATGTAAAAATGGAGTAACCCATGATATTGTGAAGTTTAGCCCCCAAACTTAAAGAAAAGATTTTGGATACGGACTTTATGAATTTTGCAAGAGATTTATTGAAAGTAAATGGAATGACAAAACACTATTTAGGGACCATAGGTATAGTGCAGCATTTCATTCAGTTCTCCAAGTCTGCCAACTGATTACAGAGCACAGACCAAGGAATTAGCACTCAGTGTGGCTCAAAAATCCACCAAACTATTTAGGAGCATGAAGTTTTTATCTTAATTTGTCAACAAAATAAGGAAAGTTAAAGTACAAATGTTAGCAGGAGATAGAGCTATGGTTCAGTCAGCCTTGTCAACATTTACTCTTTCCAAAACCTTCTTTCAACAGAACCAAAGCCAGAAAGCCATCCATGTTCCTTCTGCTCTCTCGCCTTCTCCAATCAGAACTTCCTCAGTCGTCACATGAAACGAAGTCATCCTTCCTGGATCCTCCCAGGAACACCTGCAAGAAAGCTCATTCAATTAGAGAATTCCTGTTCAACCACTCAGAACCAATGGAAAAAACACTGTGATTCATATAATGACAACTTCGACAAATCAGGGAATGGCATACTTGAAAGTCAAAAGCATAAAGAAAGTCCCGTACCTTTGGCTAAGAAGATAATGCATAAAAGAATTTCAAGAGCCTTTTCTGCAATATCTAGCAGTCATATTGGGAGCTCCAATAAACATGAGGTGACTATGGAGAAAGAAACTAACACAGGCTGGGAAAAAAGTCAAAAGGACACAAGAAGAGAAGTTGCAAGGATAGGAATGTCAAGAATTTTGAGAGATAAGTATGAAAGGGCTGGGCAAGGCTTCAATAATAGATCAAATCTCATCACAGACCAGAGGATTCACACAGGGGAAAAGCCCCATATTTGCAGGGAGTGTGGGCGAAGCTTCAGCCTGAAGTCACATTTCATCAAACACCAGAGGACACACACAGGGGAGAAGCCCTATATTTGCAGGGACTGTGGGCGAGGCTTCAGTCAGAGGTCACTTCTTGTCACACACCAGAGGACACACACAGGGGAGAAGCCCCATGTTTGCATGGAATGTGGACGAGGCTTCAATGAGAGGTCAAGTCTTACCATACACCAGAGAATACACACAGGGGAGAAGCCCCATGTTTGCAAGGAGTGTGGACGAGGCTTCAGTCAGAGGTCAAGTCTCATTGCACACCAGAGGACACACACAGGGGAGAAGCCTCACGTTTGCACAGATTGTGGGCGTGGCTTCAGTGTGAAGTCAGGTCTCATCACACACCAGAGGACACACACAGGGGAGAGGCCCCATATTTGTAGGGAGTGTGGACGAGGCTTCAGTGATAGATCAGGTCTCATCACACACTGGAGAACACACACCGGAGAGAAACCCCATGTTTGCAGGGAATGTGGGCGAGGCTTTAGTCGAAAGTCAAGTCTCATCACACACCAGAGGACACACACAGGAGAGAAGCCCCATCTTTGCATGGAGTGTGGACGAGGCTTTAGTCTGAGGTCACACCTCATCTCACACCAGAGGAAACACACAGGGGAGAAACCCTATGTTTGCACGGAGTGTGGACGAGGCTTTAGTTGGAGGTCATATCTCATCTTACACCAGAGGACACACACAGGGCAAAAACCCTATGTTTGCAGTGCTTGTGGACGAGGCTTCAGTCAGAGCTCAAATCTAATCAGACACCAGAGGACACACACAGGGCAGAAGCCCTATGTTTGCAGAGAGTGTGGCCGAGGCTTTAGTCAGAGATCACATCTCACCTTACACCAGAGGACACGCAAAGGGGAGAAGCCTTATGTTTGCTGAGTGTGTGGACAAGGCTTCAGTTAGAGTTCACTTCTTGTCACACACCAGAGGACATAACAAATTCCAATTCTAGTTTTTTTTTTCATGTTTTAAGCAAAGGTACCTAATGAATAGTAAATAACATCAGTTTCCACAGCACTAATATAGCCAGCCACTGAACTGCATAATATACCTGAAAACATGGCCATGGAAGTATACTGATCTCTAACCCCTTTTATATTTTTTCCCTGTGCACTGATAAACTTTGTCTTCATATATCCTTGATCTCTAATATATGTCCTTCTCTCTTAAAAGCAGAGTGGAAGAGAAGGGAGAGAAAACTCATGTCCTCAATTCCTAAACAGAAAGTCATTCCTTGATAAAGTACTATCAGTAGGCTAGTTTATTAATAAATTGATTCCTAGCCCCAGAGAGAAACCTCAGATTTGAAATGAGTCATGGAAGGAAACATACAGGTCTCCTGGGAACGAAGACCTCTTCTTGCATGTATTTGGAGATCATTTCTAGCTTTGTGCTCAGTTTTTATCCCCGTTGCACAAAATGTGCTGTTTATCAAATCCAAGTCAGCCGTATACAAAACTACTGAACCATTACTCAAGTCAAAACTGGATTTCTATAAGAAACCATTATTATGCTTTTCTCATTTGGATGCCTCTCAGAGGAATAGGTATGTCTTGTGGTTTGGGAAAATAGGAGTAAATGTCTCCCAAGCAGACCCACTGACACAACACAGACATTCCATTTTCTGTAACTTCAACTCTAATCTGGGGCTGGAGGAGCAATGGGACACTGCTTAGAGAACAGTATAGTCAGAGGGAATAAAAGACTTACAAATTAATTTCACTTCCTTGTCCCACCAAAAGTGACACTGCAAGGTTGAGCAGTTCAAGTATTGAGCAGAGGTCCCTTTCCTCCCCATCAATAAAGCACATTTGTAATGTGGCCTCAGTCTTCACTTTCTGCCACCACATTCTTGGGAAAAGGAATGTGTAACCTAAAGCTGAGCTGTGAAGGTATTTTGTCTTCAGCCTACCTTTCTAGGATACCGACCACTACCTCCTCACTCATGCTCAGATCTGTGACCTTTATCCTGCTGCTGCTCAGATGGGGCATTTCTGTATCTACTAGGTCCTAAGTTTTTGTGACCTAGAAAACAAGAGAGGCATTTTTACCAAGACCTAGATCCTATCCCCAGGCCACATCTGGGACTCCACAACCATCAACTCCTAGCACCTTCACCATAAAAAATATTTTCAGACAGAACTAGGTTTGTGGCAGATAGGAAGCAGGAGCTGAGGAGAGGGACATAACCAGGTGCCTCCATTCCTTATATTCAGTCACTTGGTCATGCAGCGAAGGCCAGAGTCTCCTACCTAGAAAAGGGCATTTCCAGCTTCTAGGGACCATAGATAGGCAGATGATGGTGAGATAGTGATAAAGACCCAACCAAGTACAGAGCTGTTCACAGCTATGGGGTGAACCTCAAACAGGAACCAAACAGACACGAGTATCAAGGTTTCTGAAACTTCGTACATTTGTCTTCAACCCACCCCTCAGCTCTTAGCAAAGAATTAAGAACTGTGATCAGTGAAAAAATTTCTAAAAGTTGCCTTCAAGAAGAGATGCTACTCAAAGATGCTGTCTCTAGAATTAGTGTGAGGTCATGGAGAGAACTCAAGCGGTACACCCCATCGCTTGCATGTGTGAAACCCTATGAACAATTTCTGGTACTTCATGCCTCCCTTCCATCCAACATGGTTGAGTGGTTTTTTGGTCCCATGAACATTGTTCATTATGATTCCTAAAATCTTTAAAACCAGACTTGGTGACTTGGAGGAATAGCAGACTTTGAGCACCTGCCTTTCAAGTTGGTGGTCATAGATTTTTACAAATCACAATCCTGTCAGTCCTTCTATTGTTTGCTTTGTTGTTTTTATTTTGGGATCACGAGGAAGTGATCATTTTTCTTGGTTCTGCACTCAGATCACTTAAGGCAGGACTTCGGGGATCATATTGATACCAGGGATTGAAACTGGGTTACCATATTTTCTGGCATATAAGACGACTTGAAATGAAAAAAAGTCAACCGAAAATCGGGAGTCGTCTTATACACCGAGTGTATCTACCCAAAAAAAACGTTTTGATATGCGGCTAAACAAAAATCGTCTGGATATTGCCACAAAACGAATTTTCCATCTTGATCCTGCACCAATCACTGCAAGGCTGCTTGGACCACCTCTAACTCAGCCAATCCAATCAGGCTTTTTATGCATGCAAGTTATACAATGTTCTGTACCCAAATCTACGCTGTAAAAAGCCTGTTCAGATTGGCCAGAGTTAGAGGTATAACCTTTGAACCTTTGCTTGCGATTGGCTCACTGTGGAACATACAGTTTCATCACAGGAATGTTCTGTCTTATACAGCAAATATAGACCTAAACCTATGTTTTAACTGTAAAATTAGGGGATCGTCTTATACGCTAGAAAATATGGTCATTTTTGCATGACAAGTTCCCTCTGTATTATCACTATGGCCCTAGTCCTTTTGTTTTTATTTTTTGATTTGTTAAGACAGTTAGAACAGTGCTCAGGGTTTGTCTTCACTCTGCATTCAGTATTTACTCCTGGCAGTGGTAAGGATACCATATGTGGTGCCAGGAACCAAATTCAGGTTGGTTGAGTGTAAGGCAAGTGCCTGCTGTACTATTGTTACTCTGGAGTTTTTTTTTTGGGGGGGGGGGGGTCACACCGGCAGTGCTCAGGGGTTACTCCTGGCAGGGTCGGGGGACCATATGGGATATTGAGATTTGAACCAATGACCTTCTGTGTGAAAGGCAAACGCCTTTCCTCTATGCCATCTCTCCAGCCCCACTCTGGAATATATTTTAAATGTTTTGAGTACTGCTGTTTTTTTATACTGTGTTTGAGTACACTGTGGCTAGGTGTGTTGTTTAAATAATTAATGATGGTGCTGGATGGAGATGGATAGATGGAGGGACCTTTCTCTGCAGTCCCAGGTCACATGACTTCAACTCCATTAGCCTGGCGGGTCTGCAAACTCAGGTGGTCATGGCTAATAGAAAACTCATCCAGAGACAGGCTTCAGGAAATACCAGTTTTATTTGTCCTCGCCATCAAGTGTGGCCTATATCATAAACCTATTTAGGCACATGCCATTCTTAGCTTGCCCTGCGTCTTAGTTTCCATTCAGCCATATTTCCTCTGACCTCCATCCAGGTAAATTCTCCCTGCCCTTCCGGTCACAGGCCTTATCTAACCTTTCCAAGACCCCTCCCAGAAATGGGAGGTTCTTTCTTGTAGATAAGGTTACTCAAAGAATAGCTGTAGGGTTACAAGGTGTGTGAGCACCACCAGAGGGCATGATACTTCTAGGATGCACACAACTACATAAATAATTTTTTAAAAAGTGCCATGGCCAGGAAGTGATCCTTGGCAAGAATGAATGGTACCACAGTGATTGTTAGCGCATACAACCATAATTTGTGTTCAGGAACTCAACTAAAAACACTAGATCTAGCAAGCACCATGTAGTGAGTGCAGTTAAAAGAATGTGAACTATGCAGTTGAGTGCATAAGCACCCCTACTTAATGTGACCTCCCCATCACACCTCAGATCAAAAAATGTGAGCATCTTAGTCTGCCATGTGTGCAGCTCCCAATCATTAAAACTACATTAACACAATGAACTAAAGGAATAAATAAATAGAATTAGAAGCCTTAGTTTCAGGTACCAGGGAAATAGCTCCAGTATCTGAGTGTGTTCTTTGCAAATAGTAATGGCGGTGTGAAGCATGACATTTTCCCCAAGATTGATTGAGGCCTGGCCCTCAAAGAGCTCCTGGAATGGGAAAGCAATTCCCATTCCCCTGTCCCCCAAGGCGGGTAAGCATCTGCAGCACATAATCCACACAGATAGGAAGGTAAAAAGGTGAGAATGTCAAAAGCAGAATCCTTTGTCAGCTCACCAGTCAACTGCCTAAAAGGACTGACTCCCCAGCTTATCCCCTATTTATTCAAATCTGAACAATGCCCCCACCTGATAGATATAGGTGGGAAAGCAAGCAGAGAAACACATATCAAGGAGAAATATTATAAAAGCCTCAATATACTTAACAACAGTGTTCTATTCCCAGCACTGCATTGTTCCTAAGTATTGAGATGTAATCTGTGTGCTACCACAAATGGCACAAAAACAAAATTCAGACTTGGTGCAGAAGATTTATATGAGTGATGGAGTCTCACTTGATGATTCTTGCATCAGCCAGGAAAATATAACATTTAATCCATAGTGGAAATAGGGCCTAAATCCATGAAGGGACCATTGCCTTGATCCATAGAATTACTATTTGAATCAGCCAAAATAACATCCCTCACCTGTTGTGGGCACTTTGCCAGAGGACAGCACCTGCTAGAGGCTAAGCAGTCAGGACAAGGTTTCTCAGGAGACCTGGTTTAAAGGGGAACACACAGGGTAAGGAAGCTAGGGTACTTACAGCTAACCTCTTGAGAGAGAGAGAGAGAGAGAGAGAGAGAGAGAGAGAGAGAGAAAGAGAGAGAGAGAGAGAATGAGAGAGAGGAGGGAGAGAAAAAGGCAACAGGCATTCCGGCAAACAGTTTTTCCAGTGAAGCTGTCCTGGGGAAGGGAGGGGGGAGAGAGAGAAAGAGAGGGGAGAGAAAAAGGCAACTGGCAGTCCAGCAAACAGTTTTTCCAGTGAAGAGAGAGAAGAGGGAGAGAGAGAGAGACAGAGATGGAGGAAAGAGAAAGACAACAGTGAGTCCAGCAAAGTATTTCCAGTAAAGAGAGAAGAGAGGAGGGAGAGAGGAGAGAGAAAGGCAACAGGCAGTCCAGCAAACAGTTTTTCCAGTGAAACTGTCCTGGAATTGCAGTATCCTGTAGAAACTGCCAGGAGAAATAGCCATGAGAAACACTTTCAGTCTTAGACCTTTATACACCGCTGGTCTCTGAATGACAGTTATTAAACCATCCTTTCTAACTGGTTTCCCGCCTTTAAAGGGACAGACCCATTTAAAGTTGTGCACATATAACGTGAGTATCAATAGTATCACACATTCGGGGCCGGGTGGTGGCGCTAAAGGTAAGGTGCCTGCCTTGCCTTGCGCTAACCTAGGTCGGACCACGGTTCGATCCCCCGGTTCCCCATATGGTCCCCCGTGCCTGCCAGGAGCGACTTCTGAGCGAATAGCCAGGAGTAACCCCTGAGCGTCACTGGGTGTGACCCAAAAACCAAAAAAAAAAAAAAAAAAAATAGTATCACACATTCGAACGAGTGGCATCGGAGAGGCGGTGAGGTGGTGGAGGAAGCCCCGGGAATACCGCAAGCGAGTCTGACAGCCAGGGATAAGAGAGCAGGGCCGGAGAGGCGGTGAGGTGGGGGAGGAAGCCCCGGGAACCATGCGAGTGAGTCCGGCAGCCAGAGATCAGCGAGCAGTGCCAGAGAGGTGGTGAGGTTGGGAAGGAGGTAACGGGATGGTCATGAGTGGGGCGTCAGAGGGTCACCATAACAGGTACCCCAGGAGGACCCTGAGTCCTGAGAGACCAGAGGGAGCTGGAAAACTATCGCCAACAAGCCGACGTGGCATAGGCAGCCCGGGGAGTCAAAAATCCAGGAGGAGCAGTGACTGAGGGCCAAAAAGGAGGTACAGCTGACTCCCAAGTGAGGAAGGTGACTCATCTAGGCTCAATGGCGCTCTTTGCCACTGAGGCCAGGAGTGGAACCACACTGTCTCACAGGAAATAAAGGTGATCCTCCAAGCTGGTCTAGAGTACTGGGGAGGGCCAAGCGAAAGGACCCAGCCCCAATACACAAGTGGCAAAAGTAATCTGACTCAGAAGGCACTGCACTCTAAGCCACACCAATATAAGCAAAAGAATATGGGTAGATCTAGGAAGACCCTAAGCCCAGGGGATATGGAAAGGATCCCTAATAAATTTCCAAGTCCTCCAAAACGCACAGATCCAACAGAAGATCTTAAAGTAACCATGAAGAATGAAATGCAAGCCATATTAAATGAAATGTGAGAAACACTAGCCAGAGAATACAAGAAATCCATGGACAAACAGATCAACCAACTAAAATAAGAATTGTTACAAAACATGAGAGACTCCATGCAAACAGAATTAAAGGAATTACATACAACCATAGAAAGCCAGAAGAGCAGAATCGCACAGCTTGAGAATCATATAGAACAACAAAGATAAACTGCAAACAAAAGACAACAAAGAAGCCAACAGAGAAATAGAAGGTAAAACACTGGAAGTAAAAGTCCAATATTTAATGAACAAAAATAAAAGAAACAATCTAAGAATTGTAGGTATACCAGAAGGGGAGGAAACAGGGAAAGGAGAAGAACAATTAGTCAGAGACATAATAGCGGAGAACTTTCCCACCCTCTGGAAAGACACATCTGAGCAAATCCAGGAGGTGAGAAGAATCCCCAACAATATAGACACTAACAAACCAACACCAAGACACATAGTAATACAAAATGGCAAGAAACAAGAAGAAAAGTGACCTACTTAAAGCAATAAGGGAGAAAAAACCCTCACATACAAAGGCAGGAACATTAGAATCAAACCAGATCTCCCATATGAAATCCTCCAAGCAAGAAGACAGTGGAACAACATATTTAAATGACTGAATGAAAAAAACTTTCAACCTAGAGTCCACTATCCAGCGAAACTCTCATTTACATGGGAAGGAAGACTAAAATCATTCTCAAACAAAAATGAACTCGCACTATTTGCACAAACAAAACCGACCCTAAATGACCTACTCAGGACGAATTACACAATCCAAACCCCTGATTGCAACAGAAACCGCCCTAAACAACATAACTACACAACAGCCATCTCTGTCAATAATCTCCTTAAATGTTAATGGTCTAAACTCTCCCATTAAAAGACACATAATAAAGAACTGGATTAGAAAACATAAACCAGGGGCCCGGGAGATAGCATGGAGGTAAGGCGTTTGCCTTTCATGCAAAAGGTCATTGGTTTGAATCCCGGTGCCCCATATGGTCCCCCGTGCCTGCCAGGAGCAATTTCTGAGCATGGAGCCAGGAGTAACCCCTGAGCACTGCTGGGTGTGACCCAAAAAGAAAAAAAAAAGAAAGAAAGAAAGAAAAAAAGAAAACATGGATTTTTGCTGCCTACAAGAAACACACATACAAGGACAGGATAGGCACAGGCTTAGAATAAAAGGATGGAAATCAATTATCCAGGCCAATGGACATCAAAAAGCAGGAACAGCCATTCTGATATCAGACCAAATTGCATTCAACCTCAGGAAAGTGATCAGAGACAAAGAGGGTCACTACTTACTGATCAGGGGAACACTAGACCAAGAAGTGTTAACACTGGTTAATATCTACGCACCTAATGCAGAGTCAGCAAAATATGTACGGCAACTGCTTACAAAACTGGAGAAACACATGAAAGGAAATGTGATAGTAGTTTGAGATTTTAATACCCCACTATCATCACTGGACAGATCCACCAGACAGATAACCAACAAAGAAATAAGAGCCCTGAATGAAACACTAGAAGAACTAGGACTAATAGACTTATATAGGGCCCTCCACCCACAGAAAGTAGAATACACATTCTTCTCAAGTCCACACGGAACCTTCTCCAGAATAGACCATGCCTTAGGTTGCAAATCTAACCTGCATAAGATAACAAAGGTAAGGATCATAAGAAGCACTTTGTCGGATCACTATGCAACAGAGGTCAAAATTGACAGTAAAAAGAAGCAATGGAGAAAATTCAACACCTGGAGATTAAACAACATGCTGCTCAAAAATAGCTGGGTCAAAGAGGTACTCAAGGAAGAAATAAAAAGATTTCTTGAGACAAATGACAATGAAGAAACAACTTGTCAAAACATATGGGACACAACAAAAGCAGTAATCAGGGGGAAACTCAGCAATACAACCCTATATCAGGAAAGAGGAATATCACAAAATTAACAGCTTAAAGGACCTCCTTAAGGAGCTGGAACAACAGCAACAAAGAAACCCAAATACAACCAGAAGACAGGAAATAATAAAAACCAGAGCAGAAATAAACAACATAGAAACTAAGAAAGCAATACAGAAAATCAATGAGACCAAGAGTTGGTTTTTTGAAAGAATAAACAAGATAGACAAACCACTGGCAAGACTCACCAAAAAACGAGGGGAAACACCCAAATAAGCAGGATCACAAATGAAAGAGGAGAGATTACAACAGAACCCCCAAGAAATCCAACACATCATGAGGGCATATTATGAACAACTATACTCAGTTAGGCTAGAGAACCCAGAAGAAAGTGACAGATTTTTGGAAAAATATCAGCTTCCAAGACTAGAAAAGGAGGATTTAGAAAGTCTAAACAGGCCAATCACCTCAGAGGAAATCGAAACAGTAATTAGGAAACTCCCCAAGAACAAAAGTCCAGGTCCAGATGGTTTTACAGGTGAATTCTATCAAACTTTCCAAGAAGAATTACTTCCACTGATTCATAGGCTCTTCCACACCATTGAAAATACAGGAATCCTTCCCAATTCCTTCTATGAGGCTAATATAACTCTTAATTCCCAAAGAGGGCAAAGATACCATGAGGAAACAAAACTACAGACCAATCTCACTAATGAACATAGATGCAAAAATGCTCAACAAAATCTTAGAGAACCGAATACAGCACTACATCAAAAAGATTATACACCATGACCAAGTGGGCTTCATCCCAGGGATACAAGGATGGTTCAACATACGCAAATCAATCAACATCATAAACCACATCAATAATAAAAAAGACAAAAACCACATGATCATATCAAATCGATGCAGAGAAGGCATTTGACAAAATCCAACACCCATTCATGCTGAAGACACTAAGCAAAATAGATCTGGAAGGAACCTTTCTCAAGATAGTTACAGCTATCTATGAAAAACCCACAGCCAACATTATCCTTAATGGTAAATAACTGAAAGCATTTCCACGAAGGTCAGGAACCAGGCAAGGATGTCCACTTTCTCCACTCTTATTCAACATAGTCCTAGAAGTCCTAGCAATAGCAATCAGACAACAGAAGGGAATCAAAGGAATTCAAATAGGGGAAGAGGAACTCAAACTATCTCTTCTTGCAGATGACATGATAATATACATGGAAAACCCTAAAGAATCCACAATAAAACTCTTAGAAACAATAAACAAATACAGAAAAGTGGCTGGTTACAAAGTAAATACACAAAAGACAGTAGCATTTCTCTATACAAATAATGAAGTAGAAGGGAGAGAAATTAAGACTACAACTCCATTTAAAATAGTACCAAAAACATCAAGTATCTAGGAATCAACCTTACATGGGAAGTGAAGGACTTATACCAGGCAAACTTCAAAACACTTCAGAAAGAAATTGAAAAAGAGCTGGGGAAATGGAAGAACATCCCATACTCATGGGTAGGTAGAATCAACATAGTCAAAATGACTATCCTACCAAAACTCCTATATAGATTTAATGCAATCCCAATCCAAATTCAGACATCATTCTTTAAAGAATTAGAACAATCAATCATAAAATTTATCTGGAACCACAAAAGACCCAGGATAGCCAAACACATACTAAAAAACAGGAAGCTGGGTGGCATATCCTTACCTAACCTGAAGCTATACTATAAAGCCATAGTGATCAAAACAGCATGGTACTGGTACAAGGACAGAGCCTCAGACCAGTGGGTTAGAAGAGAATTCCCAGATATAAGCCCCCAGATATACAGTCAACTGATATTTGACAAAAGAGCCAAGAACTTGAAATGGGACAAAGAAAGTCTTTTCAACAAATGGTGTTGGTACAACTGGAAAAGCACATGAAAGAAACTCAAAATTGACCCATACCTCACTCCTTATACAAAAATCAACTCAAAATGAATCAAAGACCTCGAAGTTAGACCCGAATCTATAAAGTTTATAGAGAATAAAATAGGTAGAACACTCGAAGACCTATATATCAAAAAGGTCTTCGAGGATGGAGCACCAATGGCAAGAACTCTAGCAGCAAACATAAACAAATGGTACTACGTCAAACTAAAAGGCTTCTGCATGGCAAAAGAAACCCTACCTAACACAAGAAGACAGTTAGCTGACTGGGAAAAAAATCTTTTCACCCATCATATCAGATAAGGAACTGATATCCAGAATTACAAAACACTCAGAAAACTGAGCCTCCCCAAACCAAATAAAGTCATTAAAAAATGGGAAGATGAAATGAATAGACACTTATCTGAAGAAGACTGAAAGATGGCCAACAAACACATGAAAACATGCTCACTTTCACTCATCATTAGGGAAATCCAAGTAAAGACAACAATGAGGTACCACCTTACACCAGTGAGGATGGCTCACATAAAAAATAATAGGAACAATCTATGTTGGCAGGGATGCGGCATGAAAGGCACTTTCATCCACTGTTGGTGGAAATGTCCCCTAGTTCAACCCCTATGGAGAACAGTCTGGAGAGTGCTCAAAGAACTCAGAATTGAGCTACCACTTGACCCAGCAATTGCTCTCCTCAAGATGGAAGGACATTCATTCCAAAGTATGTGTGCACACCACTATTCATAGCAGCAATTAGTGTAATAACCACGTCTTGGAACCAACCTCATTGTCCAACAACAGATGAATGGATCATTAAGATGTGGTATCTGTACACAATGGAATACTACATGGCAGTCAGAAATGATACAATTACAGACTTTGCAACAACGTGGATGGACCTAGAACATATTATGTTAAATGAAGTAAGACAGAAGATGAAAGATAAACACAGAATGATAGCACTATTCTGAAGTAGCTAGAATGTACACCGATAAAACTCCTTTAACATACCCTTTATCTCTAGGTTATACCTTTATATAGGACCTGAAGCATGAGACCACCCAGACCATCAAAGCAGCGACTGTGACCTACAGACTTATACTATAAGCTCTACTCATCTAACACATTGAACTAGCATTCCCTCGCTCTTTTCTCCACTCTTCTCACTACTGTTTTTTCTCTTATTTTTCTTTCTTTTTCTCTACTTTCCTTCTAATTTACTTTCTCTTTTCTTTCCTGCCCCTGCGATACACTTTCCCCTTCTCCCCCTTTTAAACTTGATCATCCCTCCACCCCTCACTTCCACCCAAATTCCCCAACTTATTAAAACTCTTCATCCTCAGTTCCTAAACCAATAGGCATCAAGAATGACCTTCTACCCCAGCGATCCTGTGCCCAGCACCCAAGCAAAGGGACAACCAGTCAAACCTGCACCTCACCCCCTACAAGAAAAGGCAATCAACTCCCCTCTTGACTCATGCTGCGTGATTCTCCTTACCAACCCTTCCTAACATGGACAGTTACTTGAAACTGGACTTAGCTCTACAAGTATCCCCCAATGCATGAACTCTTCCCAAGTCCTCCCTATCGCAAATCTTTTGCCAATCTCAAGAAGGTCAGGATGGGAGATGAAAAGGCCCCCGGGAACCCACACCCACAAAAAAATCTCAAAGACAAAGGGGAAATCTATACTACCATCATAAGTATAAGACCTGTATTACACTACCTCTTTACATGCTTTGCCCTAAATGCAAGATACTCTCCTGCATCACCTGGTGGCTCAATTTAATTTTTTTACTTCATTTGGTAAAAATCTTTTTCTATTTTTATATATACACGTGAGCACATATTTTTTATTCCTATTTTTTATCTTCCCTGGGGTGTGACCTGTTTTAGTTTTCTTCTCTATACATCCTCAAATGCACTGGGAAGATAATATAACACCTTTTCTCCCTGCAAAGGCACACTAAAATAAGGGGGGGGGGGAAATCTATAAAACCGAGCTCTTATTCATTAGGGATAAGAACTCATACTTGTTTACAATACAGGGGTGCCTCCTACCTTGAAAATATGTCACGTGGACCCAACTTAGACCACAGGTGATTAGACACCAACCGTCCAGCCTTGAACCCTGGATCACAGATATAGAAACAACATACTTCATCACAACAA
>PVKC010019609.1:0-18978 GCA_004027635.1 Crocidura indochinensis
AAGAAAACAATATTTAAGATAATATTTTCCAAAAAGTTAAAATCTGTTAAACATGAAAATGCTTTTTTTTCTGTGTGTGGTGCTAGATATAGAAGCATGGTATTGTATATTTAGGGCATGTACTTTTTCAATGAGTCACATACCTGGCTCATGAAAATGGCTTTAAATTTCTACAGTAATTACCTTTAGATTTCCATAATACTAGCACTGGAAACCAAGACTATTGAACTAATGCCTCCATCCAAAAAAGTTTGGAGAAAAGTAATCTTTGATATAGAATCAATATATAACAAGTTATCTATTTAAAATGGGAGGAAACAAATAAAAGTTTAGACATTTAATTTTAACAAAAAAATATAACTACCAGGAATTGGAATATAGGACAGGACTTAAGGTACTTGCCTTGCCTTCAATCTCAGACAGCCTGAGTACAGAGCCATAAATATTCTCTGAGCACCATCATTGTGACTCCCAAACCAAAAATAAAAAACAAATCAAAGTTCCTACAACATACCTTCTCAAGAAGCTACTAGAGAATGTCTGTCAACAAAACAGGGGGATAAACATAAAGCGATGGATAAAGGGACTATCTTAAACAGGAAATTGCATCGAATTGAAGGGATTCTTTAAACATCTGTGAAGGGAAAGCCCATGCCAAGAACTGCAGTCAAGAACTACAAGCCACACATCACAGATGAAGGAGAGGCCTGAAGAGCACTCGTGTGTGACCTGCTCTCTGCCATTGTGCATCTCTTTGTTGCTCACAGTGAATGCACACATGTACCATTAAAGCCAAACAGTACAAAGAAGCATTAATAAAATATAGCAGTTCTGGCCATCTAAAAAACAACAAAATACATGAAACAACATAAGATGGATCTCAAAATATTGTGAAAGAAGTCAGACTTCTTCTTTCCAAATACTTAGTATACAAAGCTCTAGAATTGGCAAAACAAATGCAATTCATTGTGATGAAAATAAAACTAGTAATTGCTTTGGGTGTGTGGAGTAGAATTAACTGGGAAGTAGCATGAGGAAGCTTTCTAGGATAGAGAAACATCCTGTGTTTGTCAAACCTGTCTGAGCTACACAATTAAGATGTTTGTGTTTCACTGAATACAAACAATGCCTTCATAAATCAATGTGTGACATATGTATTTGTATCCACAGATGTGTGTGTCTGTTCTTTGACTCACACAGAATTTTCAGTTCTTCCCTAAAGAAGGAAGAATTTTCTGTTCTTTCCTAAGAGCAAGGACTAGGAAATACAATTTCAGAGGGGTAACAGTTTCAGGGGTGACAGCAAAAGAATTTTTGGAACAACAGTTCTGCCCAAGCCCAGAGAGAGAAAGAATGATATATGTAGGAGGATGGTCTCCAAATATAAATTTTTTTTTCATTATTAAAGGAGACTTGGGGAAACTTCTGGAAAGTTGTATTGAAAGATGTGGGAGGGCCCGGAGAGATAGCACAGCAGCGTTTACCTTGCAAGCAGCCGATCCAGGACCAAAGGTATTTGGTTCGAATCCCAGTGTCCCATATGGTCCCCGTGCCTGCCAGGTGCTATTTCTGAGCAGGCAGCCAGGAGTAACCCCTGAGCACTGCCGGGTGTGGCCCCCCCAAAAAAAGAAAGAAAGAAAGATGTGGGAAAGAAAGTGAAACAAAAGATAACGGCAATCATTAACATAATAATCTGTCATACTCAAGTAAAAATAGTGGCATAGACATAATACTGTAACATGAAATCTTAATTGACTCTAAAATCTGTGATGGGGCCAGTACAATAGTATAGTGGGTAGGGTGTTTGCCTTGCATGCAGCCAACTTGGGTTCGATCCCTGCCATCCCACATAGTTCTCCAAGACTGCCAGGGATAGTTTCTAAGTACAGCACCAGGTAACCCCTAAGCACAGTCGGCCAGGTGTGGCCCAAAAACAAACAAACAAACAAACAAACTATAATCTATGACATAAGTGTATATAAGGAACAGAGGAGAGAGACTGAGTGGATAACTTCTCTATTGTTGTATTAAGCTAGAAGATCAGGGTTAATCCAAAGAGGTCAGAGTGAACAAACTGCTTATAAATTATGGCCACGTGGGGCCCGGGAGATAGCATGGAGGTAAGGCGCTTGCCTTTCATGCAAAAGGTCATCAATTCGAATCCCGGTGCCCCATATGGTCCCCTGTGCCTGCCAGGAGCAATTTCTGAGCATGGAGCCAGGAGTAACCCCTGAGCACTGCCAGGTGTGACCCCCCCCCCAAAAATAATAAAAAATAAATTATGGCCACGTTTTAAATGCCACAAAACATAACTTAAAAGGTTAGATACAGTGGCCCTTAGAAGATATATGAAGATGGGGAGAGTATGAGTCAGTGTGTGTAGGCTGTGCTTTACAAGTACAGGGAATGTATATGGTATATATGACTTGATAAAATAAATATCACTCTAAAGTTGTTGTGAACTTTAAATTCTATTTACAAGGCAACATTAATCTTTAAAAACAAATTAATTCACTGTCAATGGGAATTTTTATAACAATTTGAAAAAACAATGAAGGAACTTACTAAGATAATTTGTTCATTCAAGAGACCCTCGTGACACATAACAGATTCCACAATGTGTTTTTTCTCATTTATTTGTGGGTCCATTTCCAGGGGTTCACAATAAAAGCAATTAACAAAATAAAACAACATGCTAAAACAATTCAGAAGTAAACAGAGTAGAACATTCACCTGTGTGCTGTGATTGGAACTGACGCCCTTGCTTTCAGGCACTTTTCAGATCGGAAGATATTATTACTATTGAGTTAAAGTTAAATTCTGGGGCTGGAGAGATAGCGCAATGGCAGGGCATTTGCCTTGCCCTGGCGTCCCCAAACCAGGAGCGATTTCTGAGTGCACAGCCAGGAGTGACCCCTGAGCATCACCAGGTATGGACCACCCCCCCAAAAAAAACCCCCAAAAGTTAAATTCCTAGGTATTGCTTATAAAACACCAATTAAATAAGTGTTGGGAAAAGCCAGGTCAGGAATAATATATGAGCTTACTTAGATACGAATTGCACAATGCATATCATTTTCAAAATACTAGTATTTTGTGCATATAGCAACTAAAATTTTGGGGTTTGAGTTTGGAGACACACCTGGCATAAATCTTACGTGGTCTTGATTTTTATGTACCATCCTGGCTAGCTGGTTTTAGTAATATTTTCCAGCTGCTTGATAAATACATCACTCAGATTCTTCCATAACTGAGTTCCTCATTCCTTCAGCTATACTGAATGTTGACTACTGAAAGGGACAACTAAGTCCCTCTTTCTGATGCCCTTTCTTTTCGTGAGTTCACACATCCTTACCTGGGGTGGTTCAAATCCTGTGGGTGATGGGACAGACTGTGAAGGCCATCCTTTGAAGGTCCTTCTGCTCTAGATGCATCCATAAGGGTGATCTTCACTGATGGTGTCATGGGGCTCAATTTCTCCCTCTGCTCAACCCAGCTACTTCCTCCCCACTCCACGGATGTTGAACCTGTACCAAAAGAACACCAGCACACCAATCTCCCGAGAGCCTGCTTCCTGAAACAAATATTATTCCAGAAAGTAATTTTGGTTGTTCCAGGAAGTCATCCTGACTGTTTCATTCATGCTGAAGGTAAGAATATTGCTTCAGACAAAGCCATATCTGAATGAAATGGAATCGTCACATCTGGAGACTAAACCTACTGCCTAGAGCCTGGAGCAGGTGCTTTCTGGGACCAAGTCTTTTGTCAGGTTCCTGACTAGCGTCCTTAGGCAGACACCCGACTGGCAGATGACTTCACCCACAGAGAATACTGCTTACTCCCCTGCCTCTCCTTCTCCTTTTGTGTGAAGGAAAAGAGAGAAGCACAGAAAGTACTGAGTAGATTCCAGATTGTAGTAGCATTCCCTGCTCTCCTGTGTGCACTCGAGTTTGGGCTGGATCTCAGTCCCTGACCTGCCCCTGTTTCACTCTCAACACCCACAGAAGGGGTAGACGGGGTGTTTGCTGGAGAGAGGGGAAGGGAATAAGGACTTGTCTGTCCTTGCAATATTCAATGTATTGAATATTGAGGACAAATGCATTGAGGACAAAAATGTAGCTAGAGAAATCTTTGAGCTGTGGCAGGACCTGATTGCTGCCGCCGGGGCTCAGGCTGGCCCTGGGAAAAGGCCCCCATGATCTTTGGGTCGGGGGCTCCTAAGAGGAGAGCTCAGGCTGCCTTCTGTTCCCTTGGGAACTTGAAGAGACATCAAGACATCTCCCTTTCTGTGCTCAGCTGGGAATTTTACCATTTAGTAGAGAATTCTCTCTCCTTCCCTCCTGGGCTCCCCTCCCCCTCAAATCTGTTCTCTCCTCCCCCTCCCTATTCCTAGTAGCCCCTAGTTCTCTGGGCAACCCTGGTTAGCAGTTTGGGCCTTTCTTTCTGCACACAATTGACACGGAGAGCCCGAATCTGCTCCATTCAGACGTGACATGGGACACTCTGTTTTGTTATTCAGCATCTAGAAATAGGAACTGATCCAACAGAGGCAAACTGAGCTGGTCTGTTCTCTCCCAGAGGAATGTTGCTGTTCCTTTTTGCCAGCACACAGCATTTTCTGTAACTTTTACGTTTAACATTTCAAATTATTTTAAATGGGAACTAGAGACTCTGAGTTCTGCTAACTTTTTTTTTTTTATCCCCCTAATGCTCAAAGGTTCGATTCTTCCGTCTATCCATCAACAAATCGCATTGAATGACAGTGCTCAGTGACCCGGATGCTATTGAAGACAAAACACACTATACATATTTTCTGGTCTCCCTGGAAAATTAGTGCAAACACTTTCATCACTGTAGTGAAGAAAAAATATGCACACAGAGGTAAAGATCTGGTTTTTATTCTCTAAGAACAGATTGCCCTCTCCTTCAAACAGTGAAATTTATATTGTTCTTATTTATCTGCAAATTAAGCAGTTCTCTAAAATTCCCACATATCTCACAAGCTTTCTACAAATCAAGGCCCTTTTCTATCTCTCTTTCTCTCTCTTGTATTCATACATGTTCTTTCACTGTCTTTCCTCCTTCAACACTGAAATACATTTTATTTTTGCAGTCTCTTTAAAATTAGCCCAAATATGTTATGCCCTTTCTTCTTTCCTTCATTTGTTCTTTCATTCATTCATTCATTCATTTCTTCCTTCCTGCCTGCCTTCCTTCCTTCCCTCCTTCCTTCTTTTTTTGGGGGGGGCACACCCAGCAGCCTCTCAGAAGTAGCTCCTGGCAGGCACGGGGACCATATGGGACACCAGAATTCGAACCAACCACCTTTGGTCCTGGATCGGCTGCTTGCAAGGCAAACGCCGCTGTGCTATCTCTCCAGGCCTAGTCCTTCCTTTCTTCTGTTTCTTCTTCTTTCTTTTTCTCTCAGTATCTCCTTTTATTTCTCGTTTATTCTCTCATTCTTTTTCTATCTTTTTCTTTCTTTCCTTTTTCTTCCTTTCTTCCTTCCTTCCTTCCTTCCTTTCTTCTTTCCTTTCTTTTCCTTTTTATTTCTTTTAGATATGCCAGTAATCACATACTCTTGACATGCCAGGGCTTCGTATACTCAAAGCAAGCTTTCTGCCACTTGGCCCCTCTATTTTATCTTTTTTTTTTTTTTTGTGGTTGTCATGGTTAAGAGTCACACACACAATTAATAGAAGTGTTATGGGGTTGCACACTTTTTGTCTGGAACTTCCACTTTCCAGCACTCTCACTCCTTATGTGTTTTTGTACACTTAAGAATATGGTGCCTTGTGAGGTTTGCACACACACATGATCACAGAGCCCCACTCTGACTTCAATTTTTTTGCATCTCTTGTTGTGGTATTTCCTGGAGGTTACACATATGGGTTGTGGTGCTTCCATTCACTTGGTGCTGGTGCTCCAGAGACCACACACTTGGCTGTCACACTGGGGGTCCCAGAAACAGAGCTGCCAGGACCCAGTTAAGTGTAGCCCCACAGATCAAATGAGCAGCCGCCTGCTTCTAGAGCTGGCATCTTACCACCAAGTTGTCTTTTGGGGCCTGTCCTTTAAATAATTTAATTCTGTACTTCTTTTTAAACTCTGTTTTAAGGAATCTTCTTTATCAACAACATTGGCTTACTTTGTCCTATTTTCTCTCTATTATTGTATTTTCTCTTGTGTGAAGAGATACAGTCTAGACCTCTAGAAATAGCCCAGGAGAAGAACCAGGGGTTCCTGGCCTAGTTGCAACTGGCACATTTTGCTCTCTGTGAAATCACCCTGTGTTAGGTAGAAAAGACAATTAATCTCTTACTATACAGAAGTGGTGCTAGATGCTTTAAAATGAAAATGTCTGTGCACAGGGTGGTCTATTTAAAACAGTTCCCATATGATGCAATGCAACTTGAAAAGGAAACTCTTTCAAGTGAGTCACCCATTTAACAATAATAATTAGCATTTGGGAATCTTGCCTAGAACACCCAACAGAAGAATATTTTATTGTTTCCTTAAGAGTTTCCAAACTCAGTGGGGCCGCATGAAGAAAATATTAAAAACTGACATACAATGTCTATTATATGAGTTTAGAGCAGGGGAGAATGAATTGAACAATAAATAGTTCAAGAGAAAAGGACTTAGGGAAGTTAGAAGGTTTCAAGTTGAGATAAGCCATCAGACTGACCTAGTTATTCAAAAAGCCAGTAAAATGCTAACATATATTAAAAGAAGCATAATCTTTCAAAAAAGGATGTAATAATTCCCTTATTACTTTAATAATTCCTTTAATACTCTTCAATAGTCAGCTACACTCTGAGTCTTTTTTTTCAAACATAGGTAATGAATTTTAATATCGATATTAACAAATCAAGAGTCCAAGAAAAATAATCTAAATAATGAAGGGTCTTGAAACCATACAAAATAATACCTAGATTAGCAAAAAGAATGCAGTTCTGGGGCCGGGTGGTGGTACTGAAGGTAAGGTGCCTGCCTTGCCTGCTCTAACCTAGGACGAACCACGGTTCGATCCCCCGGTTCCCCATATGGTTCCCCAAGCC
The DNA here is from genome assembly GCA_004027635.1 of Crocidura indochinensis. Taxonomy (NCBI): domain Eukaryota; kingdom Metazoa; phylum Chordata; class Mammalia; order Eulipotyphla; family Soricidae; genus Crocidura; species Crocidura indochinensis. The sequence goes on from PVKC010019609.1 coordinate 7,062, forward strand.
AGTAGAGACTTCTGAGCTCATAGCCAGGAGTAACCCCTGAGCGTCACTGGGTGTGGCCCAAAAACCAAAAAAAAAAAAAAAAGAATGCAGTTCTGAATTAAATGGGGTACAATACCACTTCTCTAAATTATTAGTGGTAACATTTGGCTAAACATTTAACCTTCTTATTTACAAAAATGACAATAATAATATACACCTCTGGCAATTATTTGCATATTAAATAAGGTCATTAAGTATAATTTGTAACTCAGTGCCTACTACATAACATATGCTAAAAGTTATCACAACTATTATTAATGTTGCAACAAAATGTTATTATGACTATCTTATAGTTGTACAACATTTTCTTGTTTATAAAGTTTGACTTTATATCATGTTTTCTCATATTGTGTTGGGCATCTTGGGAGAAGAATATCTCATTCTTTCAAGCAGCACCTCCCTTACTCTCATTGTGTGGTCCAGAGTGGCATTTTAATATCTAGTGTCTGGCTTGGTAAAGTCACTCTACTTGAGAGAAAGAGGCTGGTATCAGTAGGAAGGTTCCTGGCAACTGAATTGGCCAGGTTTTGTGATTATAAAGCTTCTAGTATATCTGACCTTTGTAATCAAAAGTATCAATAATGCTCAAACATACTCATTGCCTTGAAAAGAGAGAGCCCCAACCTGACAGTTGTAAGGCCTTAAACAGGAAGATGAAGTTCTCTATATATTAGTTTCTCAGTAGAGCAAGAAAGAGACCCTTCCTATATTCAGAAGTGGATATGTAATGGAATGCACAAGAAAGTACTTTTTAAAATATAAATTACACTATTTAAGGACAATGTGTCACATAGTCGACATAGTTGATCATAATACAATTTGTTTCCAGGTAAGTAGGAGCAAAATTATTATAAAAACATGAAAAAAGAGAGAGAAATAAAAAAAGAAGAAAGAAATAGGGGCTGAAGAGATAGCACAGCAGTAGGGTATTTGCCTTGCACGGAGCCGACCCAGGACAGACTGTGTTTTGAATCCTGACACCCCATATGATCCCCCGAGCCAGTCAGGAGCGATTTCTGACACAGAAGTCACACACAGAAGTACAGAGCCAGGAGTAAAACTTGAGCGCTGCCAGGTATGACCCAAAAACAAAAACAAACTAAAACAAAAACAAAACAAAAAATATAAAAGAGTACAGTAGCATAGAAATCATTGTTATCTTGAAATAAGGTTATTAAGTCATTATCAGAAGATTTATTAAGCTCTTGTTGTTAGTTGATCATTTTACTAATTTTTTTGTTGTTGAATATTAGGTAACTTCAGATACCAATTGGCATTCAAATTATGCGTTCCTACTGAGATGACTGTAATTTAAAAATTGGAGTTGTCTTACTTTTCTCTTCTAAATGCAGTTACTTGGATTCCTTCAAAAAAATTGTTTTAAATATGGTGAACTGGATGAGAGATAGTACAATGGGGAGGGTGTTTGCCTTGCATGTGGTTGATCCAGATTCAGTCCCTGGAACCATATGGTCTCCAAAGCCTTTAGGAGTGATCCCTGAGAATAGAGTCAGGAGTAAAACCTAAATGTTACCAAGTGTAGCTCAAAAACAGAAACAAAACAAACTTGTGAGCTACAAGCATTTCCTGGAACTTTTTTAAATGGCTTTTGATTATTTTCCTGGAGGAAATCTTGTAATGATCAGTGTGAATGTCTGCCTTTAGTCTTTATTCATAGCATTTAAGCCCCAGTTTGGTGGGTTGTTTTGGGGCCACACCCTGCAGTGCTCAGGGGTTTCTCCTGTTCTGTGCTCAGGAATCAACCCTGACAGGCTTGGGGAACATATGAGATGCCGAGAATCAAACCTGGGTCTGTCTTGGGCCAGCTATGTGCAAGGCAAACACCCTACCACTGTGCTATCACTCCAGTCCCATTATGCCCCAGTTTGGAAGTTCATCCCTGCTCCCATCCCTGCCCTAATCAGGGAGAAAGTTTATGTATCTAATTTCTTTTTTGTCTTACCTGGGAACTTGGCTCATCTATAAAAAGCAAGGAGCCAAACTAAAATTGAAGTCTTAAAATATTTTTTAACTGTTTTGAAAACACGTGTCAGATATCAGCACTTCACAGTGGCCAGGATATCTCATACCTCTAGATCTTCTGCTTCCCAGTGGTTACTGTAGATTTAAGGATTCTTTTGGAATGCTTTCAAATTTTTCAGGAAGCATACCTATTAAAGAAAGAGAAAAATAGGTTTATTGTTTTATTTGGAGATGTGTGTGTGTGTGTGTGGGGGGGGGGGTTATAGCCACACCAGTGATGCTTAGTGATTACTTCTAGCTCTATACTTAGAGATCATTCCTGATAGTGCTCAGGGGACCATGTGAGGTGCCAGGAATTGAGGTTGGGTCCACCACATGTGAGGCAAGCACTTTACCCACTGTATTATCTCCCCAGCCCTAAAAGAAAAATAAGTTAAAAAATTCTAGTGCCATAGTGGTAGCACAGTGGGAGGACATTTGCCTTGCACCTGCTGACCTAGGACGAATGTGGGTTTTGTTTTTGTATCATAACCAGTGTCCTATATGATCCCTGGAGCCAGGAGCAATTGCTAAGCACAGAGCCAGGAGTAACCCTTAAGTGCAGCCAGTGTGCCCCTCCCCCCCCCACCAAATTCTATGAGGATACCAGGAGAAAGCACCAAGGACTGGAGCTCATTCTCATATGTTGGACCCCAAGGTTTGATCCCCATTACTGAATGATTCCCAAACACTGTCAGAAGCAAATCTAAGCCCTGAACCAGGATAACTTTCAAGCACATTCAGGTGTAGCTCCAAAACAAATCAACAAAATTCTCTAGGGCCCAGGGGATTGTTCAGTGGCCTTTGCAAGCACGATTTTAATCCCAGTCCATAGGTAATTAGAGCAATCTCAACTCTACAGCTGGGAATGCCTGTACCACCACAGAGTGTACCCTCTCCATTGAATGCAGTAGCCAATTTTCAAGTACAGCCATTAAAGTTATGACACTTGGTGAGCATTTGTGTGAGTATCACAGCACTTTCCTCCAGTGGGCACTTGAACCAGAAGGTATGCATGCACCACAACCAAATAAGCCTGAGCTTCAGCGGGTATGTGTGCAAATACTGCAAATATAACTATTTGGGGGAGGGGCAGAGCAATAAAGCAGCAGGGAGAGTGTTTACCTTGAATGCACTTGACCTGGGTTCTACCTGCCACAGCATTCATATGGTCTCCCAAGCCCACCAGAAGTAATATTGGAGTGTAGAGCCAGCAGTGACCCCTGAACATTGCTGAATGTGTCCTAAAGCCCTTTTTCTTTTTTAAAGTGTTCAGGGGTTACAGTGAGATAGTTTAGACTTGAGAGACTTGGAATGTGCTGCAAGAATCCAAATTTACTCTTTTACCAATTGACCTTGCCAAGTACCTCAAGTGTGTCCCTGGGGGTTCCCAGCACTTCTGGGTCCAAGTGGTGCCAATTGCTGAATCCTAGCATTGAACCTCTCATCTTATAGGCAAAGTTTTGTAGAGAGGGAGGCTGGGCTCCCTGAATACTGAGAACCCCCAAGTATACAATGAATACAATAATATAATAAAGTGTTAGACCCATGGCCATCGCAACCATAGCAAGGGCAAAGAAGAAAGGAAAACAGCTGCTTAAAAGCTTTTGAGAATAGAGGACTAGCTCTAGACAGCTTAGTAAATTGAGCACAGGTTCTGCCTTCGAGCTTGATTCCCAGAACCTCGGGGTTCCCTGAGCACTACCAGGTGTCAAAGAATAGGAGGATGAAGAGAGAATTCAAATACCAGACCACATTCTCAGAATGGCAAGGGTGTGGCCCCTTTTAAAAATAGTCTAGGGGCCGGAGGGATAACACAGTGATAGGGCCTTGCAAGCGCTGACCCAGAACCAATGGTAGTTCTAATCCCAGCATCTCATATGGTCCACCGTGCCCGGGCGTCCCATAAGTTCCCCCTAGCTAGGAGCGATTTCTGAGCACGAAGTCAGGAGTAATTCCTGAGCGTCACCGAATGTGGCCCAAATTCAAAAACAAATCTAGTCTAAAATTTTCTGAGGCCCCCACTTTACAATCCCTTCATATACAATCACTTTTTTTTGAAAGCTTTTCTCTTTCCATACTACATCTTTATTCAGGCTGGACAAAAGTGTGCTTTTAAATAAAAATTTTAAGCAAGTATAATTTGGTGAAATTTTGAGAGCCCTTAAGTTTAGCCCTTAGCCCTTGAACTAAGCTGAAGAAAATGCAAAGACTTTCTCTTGAAGGCAGCAGCCCTATTGAAACGAATGAAACTATGAACAATGTATAAGCTGACAGACTTAGAAGCAGAGCAGGCCAGATATAGGTTGCTAAGTGAGGTTTATCTTATAAATTCTGATACTATCCCTTTTTACAAATATAATTCTACTAGAAACTCAACTACTTTCTTTCAGCTCTTCTTCAACAACTTCCTTTCTTTGCTTTCTACTTCCTATGGTCCAAAACATTAGAGAAACAACAAAATCATTGTACCACACAATTCTATCTGCATAACCATATATCAAATAGAAATAAAGTCTCCAGCAATTTCTCTGCTCTTTAGTTTCTGTATTCATGTGACAACTGAAGGACAATGGAATGTAATGAAAACCATCAGGTTCCATCTTTCCATCTTCCCTTCCAAGAAGTGAAAAAAATGAAAAATGTTTGAGCCTGACAGAGTCTAAAGCTAGCTTCACCACTAGACAATTTGTACTATTTGGGCTCTGTTCCTTCACACCACTGAGTCTTAGTCTACTTCAAGGAATTCCTCTGAGGATCATATAAGACAGGGTTTACAAAAGGGCTTTGTAATATTTAGCACACTGTTATGATTACCCCAATGTCAGCAGAGTGTGTGAAGTCCATTTGACTTTAATTAGTAGGCTTAATGCATTCAAAAACCTCATGAAGAACCTTCAGCCTTTTTATGCCTATATATTGTTCAAGCCTAGGTTACTGCCCAAGTGGAAGCAAAGGATAAATCTAATCATTTGAATTGGAGGAAGTTCTAGAGAGAAGCAATAAATAAATAAAAAGTTAAGGCTTAGACTAAAATTGTCCCTTCTCTTTTGACCCAGGCACCAAACATGGTCGATTTTTCCTTCAAAAATACTTTCCACCTTTATTTTAATTCAATTCATTTTTAATTTAGTTTAAAGAACTGCAAGTTACAATGTTATTGATACATAATATTTCAGAAGCAATTCCACCATCAGTGTCAACTCCCAGTCTCAATGTTCCCATGCCCCATCAACCCCTATCCCTCACCTCTACACACATGTCCTGCCTGCCACCTTGACAGGTACAAAGTTTAGTGGTTGCAGCTTAGATCTCATGTTTTGGTGTTGTTAAGTCTGTGCTTTGGATTTGTAGAGGAAGTCAAATATCACAATTCTGGGGGGATTGGAGAACACTGGTCTGAAAGCAAGACCAACACAGAAAATAATTTGCACAGGTTAGAAAGATAAAACAGGTTCAGGAACTTCCACCAAGAGCTAGCTACAAGCAGGTAAAAAGGCACTGGAAAGGCAGATAAGCATGCCATGGAACCAAAACCACTGAAAGTCTCTCTGACCTGAGATCTTTATTGGGAAGAGTAGGACCACCTCCATGGGTGGAGAACAGGTAAGAGTAGCACACCATTCCAGAGGTTATTAGCACCCAGGTGGTACAAGTACATGCAAAAAAAATATCCTGGGGCTGTAGCAGTGGCACAGAGGTAGGGTATTTGCCTTGCACAGGCTGATCCAGGACTGACCTCAATTCTATCGCCAGCATCCCATATGGTCCCCCAAGCCAGGAGCTATTTCTGAGCACATAGCTAGGAGTAACCCCTGAGCATCACCGGGTGTGCCCCTCACCAAATAACAAATATCCTGGTTACTCCAACAACTCCCCCTTATTGATTTAGTTAAAAATGCAGATATGTGAGATAAAACGAAATAAATCATGTCTCAAAGTTCTCTGTAAATGGTTAGAACTCCTACCTCGAAACAAAAGGGGTGGCAGTATTTTGCATTGGCACAGTTAAATTTGACGGAATGAAAAGAAAAATCCTTTAACCTAAGAGCAGAGTGTCCTTACCCATGAAGCATCTGGTTATAATACCAACTACAGGCTTCAGGCAGTCTAAATTTGTCTAACCCCAAGGTCTTTCTTCTGGGTTCTAGGAAAAGTTATCCTTATTGTGGTTGTTGCAGTCAGGCTTCTGTAATTAGAAATCTTGGGTTTTCACAGGTTCTATGTTTATATCAGAGTGTCATGAGCATGTCCTGGTTTCAATTAACCATCAGGTGGCATGATATAAAACCACCCTGGATGCAAGTCATTGCTGTTTCTAAGCTGTCGTGACATAGGAGCCCACCCTGGGCAAGTCTGTACCAGTTGTAACTTAGTTCCTGGTGATGGTGCAGAAATTAGTGTAAGTTTTGAAGATGGGACCCAAGGTTCAGGGGTGAGAGACCAATGTCTGAGCAACTGAAGCCTAAATCAAGTCATTTTGACAAATGTTCAGGGTGGAAGGCCCCCTGAAACATAAAAATTTTGGATTCCCTGTCCCTAATAGATAGGAACTTCTCTCTTCCCTAAGATTTCCCCCATTTGATTATGCCTCTGCAAAAAAAGAAAAAAAAGAAAAAAAGAAAAGAAAAGAAATAATACCAGATGATACTATTAGGGCATTGGAGGGCATGAGTAACAAGCTAAGCAATCATTTATTACATGAATCTAAGAACAACACAGTTACCAGGAGATACATATTTCCTAAATATTTTACTACAAGTCCAGATGGGGACAAAAAAAGGACACATAAAGAATTATACATTGTGGCATTGTGGGGCCGGGCGGTGGTGCTGGAGGTAAGATGCCTGCCTTGCCTGCGCTAGCCTAGGATGGACCGTGGTTCGATCCCCCGGCTTCCCATATGGTCCCCCAAGCCAGGAGCGACTTCTGAGCGCATAGCCAGGAGAAACCCCTGAGTGTCACCGGGTGTGGCCCAAAAACCAAAAAAAAAAAAAAAAAGAATTATACATTGTGAAGAAATAAACCTAATATATACCCCTTATGTTTTTTGAATAAGTCCAAGGGGATAGAAGCTAGAACACAGCTTCAGCTGGTGATGTTACTTTGTGGCAGTCTGGAAAATGGCTGGCTGAAATCAATGGATCGGGATATGACCTTTAGCTGAGGCTCTCTCAAAAGTCAAATCAAGTTCCAGGCAGCAGTCCAGAGCAATGAGGGTTAGAAGGGTTGGGGATGGGGAGATGCTCTGGTCTTAAGGGGTGTAGCGCTGAGGGGGTAAAATGGGTTGAAAAGGAGAATAACAACGACCAGAGCGGTGGTACAAGTGCTAAGGCGTCTGTCTTGCCTGCAATAGCCTAGGATGGACCACAGTTCTATTCCTCAGCATTCCATATGGTCCCCCAAGCAAGGAGAGATTTCTGAGTGCATAGCCAGGAGTAACCTCTGAGCATCACCGGGAGTGGTCCAAAAACCAAAAAATAGAAATAAAAAAAAATAAAAAGGAGGATAACAAATATGTGATGAAAGAATAAAGGAAAACAATAGAAAAGGATTTGTAGAGTGGTAAGAAGGGAAGGAGGGAGGAGGAAGTGCTATATGATGGAAAGATGCTTTCCATCTTTACACATTTTTTATATTTGCTTTTAATCTCACACTGACACTCCTGCTTTGTAATTTTTCACTGGTATCATCCTTTTTTTCACTGATATCATCCTTTCCCTTTTCTCTACCTGGATACTAGGTTCATACTCAATAGGTCCCTATAACAGTTTCACTGCTGGCAGAATTCAATGGTTCCATTGTGTCTATACACCAAGTTCCAAGTCCTAGGAACACAAAGTTCCTAGGGCTTAAATAGGCATTATGTACAGTATAGATGAGCATTAAACTGACATAAAGGTGGCCACACACACACACACACACAGACTAGACATAGAAGATCAATGAATAGGATGTAGCTGTCAAACTGATCCAGCTAAAATTGGTCAAATAACTTAAAATAATAAAGCTGGCAGGTCAGATGGGAAAAAAATTTTAATTCTTAGGAATTACTGTTTGTGATAGTAAACTTTGGTATAAAGCTTCATAGGTTAGATTGTGAAATAATGTTCTCAAAACAATCAACTTTCCCAAGTCCTTTTTTGTAGCATGTCACAAATGCTTTTTCCAGAATTTACTAAATAATATGTGATGAGCACTGTAAAAAGAGTCTTCGTCATTGAGTATTGTACTACAGGTCTAGAACAATTCAGATTACTATATAAATCTGTGAACAAAAACATTAGGATATGATTGCAAATATGAAGAATTGAAATTATGTTGTCAAAACATTTTAATGAGGGGCCCGGGAGATAGCATGGAGGTAAGGCGTTTGCCTTTCATGCAAAAGGTCATCGGTTCAAATCCCAGTGCCCCATATGCTCCCCCGTGCCTGCCAGGAGCAATTTCTGAGCATGGAGCCAGGAGTAACCCCTGAGCACTGCCGGGTGTGACCCAAAAAACCAAAAAAAAAAATTTTAATGAGTGAGCACTGCAGCAAGAGTCTGCACATTCTCCAAAGATATCTGTGGACAGAAACATTAGATCATTTTAGCAGGCAAATTTAAAATGATTAATTCAAGACATTGAATATTTGTTAAGACATTTATATAATGAACAATGTAATAAGAGTTTAATAGTATAAAGCACTATTATAGCTATAATACTCTCCTATGCCATCAATATAATGGAAGATGCTTTCCATCTTTACACATTTTTTATATTTGCTTTTAATCTCACACTGACACTCCTGCTTTGTAATTTTTCACTGATATCATCCTTTCCCTTTTCTCTACCTAGGTTCATACTCAATAGGTCCCTATAACAGTTTCACTGCTGGCAAAATTCAATGGTTCCATTGTGTCTATACACCAAGTTCCAAGTCCTAGGAACACAAAGTTCCTAGGGTTTAAATTTTCTTCCCAGTTTTGCCACTTTTGTTCCATCACTTTCTGTTCAAGTCAGTCTTATTATTTTTAAGTCTCTTGTTCCTTATGCATATTGGCTTAATTTATGTCTTCAAATACTTTCAACATAGTTGTTCTGTGTTCCAGGTGTGAATGTTTGCCACCTTTGATGATTTGGTTCTACTGTTTGTTGTTTGGTTAACACTTCACCTCAGTGCCTTTTCATATGATCTCTCGTTTTCAAAACTACTCATGTTCTCAGTCATTTTCTTTAAAAGATTTTGAGAAAAATTATTTCTCTCATATGTGGAATATGAAGAAACAGAGTCCATAAACAACAAATGCTAAAAAGTAATGTAAATAAAGAACTGACAAATGGTCTTCATAGGAAGCTTGCCATCATGGGTGTGGGCATGAGGGCATAGGATAGGGAAGGGACTACAGCAATGGCAGAGTTAACTTGACAACTGGAAGGCAAAGAAAGAACTGAAAGATAGAAAATACATTAAATCCTAACAGTATCAAACTATAAACACAGTGCCAGAAATGTATTAAATAAATAAAAAAAAATAAGGGGCCAGAACAACAATACTGTGGAAGAGCCTTGCAGGCAGTTGACCCGGATTTGATCTCAAACAATCTTATATAGTTCCTGAGTCCACTAGAAGTGATTCTTGAACACAGAGCCAGGAGTAACCTCAGAGCACCACCAGGTGTGGCCTCCAAGACAAAAATAAAATAAAATAAAAATAAGTGTCTATCAGAGAGACAGGCTAGTAGATGGGAGGGAAAGTTTTGGGCTCATTGGTGGAGGGAAGTAGGCATTGACAAAGGGTTTAGTGTTGTAAAATTTTATGCCTGAACCCCAATCATGAGTAGCTATGCAATTCATAGTGACTAAATAAAAAAATTTAAGCTTAAATTTAAAATTAGAAAGTAATCTTTTGAGGACTAGATTTTTTATTAGCTTGAATTTTATCAAGTTACTGAGTCACATGTTCACAAGGAGCTTCCTCTGGTTTTGAATTCTTGGAGATGCAAAGGCTGAGAGTGCACATTTTCTTTCTATGTGGCCTCAAGGAGACAAGTTTTCAGGATATCTACTGCAAGCATCTTGGGCTTTAGTGAAAGTCAATTTTAACTTCTGTTATGTTCATCCTCTTGCACAGCTTTTGTTAGTGCTCTGGTAGTGCTGTGAGAACATTTTTAGTCAGTTTGAGGCCGTACCTTGTTCCATTTTAATCAATCTTAATGAAATTTCAAAGACAATTGAAACACTAAATAAAAAAAATAAAGTCAGTATTCCAGGCAACAGAGTCACCACATTGCTTCCCAATGTCCCTACTGAGGCCAAAGCATAGTAACCAAGTCAGCCTTGGAGTCTGACCCCCTCAAGTCTGGTTTAGGTCAAAGGGTGTAGCCATGTGATCCTTTCTGATACTCCATGACATTTTCTTAAAATTTTCTTTCTCAGAAAGCGAAAAGAAAATGTCTGCCCAGAAGCAGACGGAGAGGAAAAGAGAGGACATTGGTGGTGGGAAATGTGCATTGGTGAAGGGTGCTGGTGTTGTATGACAGAAACTCAATCATGGACAACTTTGCAATTGTGGGGGGAAAGAACAACTGTATTATGAATAACTTTGTAAACACAGTGTTTAAATAATGTAATTGATTTAATTTTTTTCCCTTTCTCTGGGTAAAAACAGAACCAGAAATTAATGCTTCAGTCAGAGGCTGGCAAAGGCCCACACAGCAGCACACAGCTTCAGAGTCCCTTGATGCTCTGTCTTCCCCTTCCCATACTTGATGAAATTAGGAGTTTGCTCTCATTGTTTGAAAATTTAGCTCTACATTTTACAAAGTCTTGAAACAACATCAAGTGCCTCAGGGGAGACAGCTCAACGGACTGGCACTGATTCTTGGCATGCCAGAGGCCCCACTTGAATCCAACACTGTATATTCCAAGCACCTTCAGATGTGCCCCTCTTCCAAACAAACAGGAAAATCAAGCATTTTTAGAGTTTTAGAGACTTCTCAGAAAGAGTCTATGACAATATTATTATGTCTTAACACTTCCAACTAATTTTTCTGTCTTTTTCAATCTTTGTAAAATTGCAAATGTCTTACCATGTTTTCATAATGTTACAACCATCCACTACAGGCACTTTCACCTCCTAATGCCTTGAGCCTAATCAAACCTCTCTTTTAAAGAGCTAGCCAAGGCTCATTTCTTTGAAAACTTACCTTACTATTTCACCTTTCTCTTATTTCTTTCTCTTTCTCTCTGCATTTTAAATAAGAGAAACCTAGTTGTCATTTACCTACATTGTCATAATACCATTATTAACTTTTGTTTGTTTGGGGGTCACACCCACACCTGGTGGTGCTCAGGGCTCTGTGCTCAGAAAGCACTCCTGGCAGGCTCAGGGGACCATATGGGATGCCAGAATTTGAACCAGCTGCATGCAAGGTCAACACCTTACTGCTGTGCTATCACTCTGGCTCAGTGTAATTAATTTTTAATAATTCCTAGTTACTCTTTTTTAGATGGCAAGCATAAAGAACTTTTTATATAATGAATCAATTGACTGAAGACAGAGACTTCAGGTGAGTCTAATAAGTACCAATTTTTCTGAGCTTTTAAAACAGCTTTTGGCTCTCCACAAAATTAAGAAAGCAGAGAAATATTCCATATATCTTCTGCCCCCAAAATGTATTGCTTCCCCCATATCTCTAACCTCCCCACTAAAGAAGAATATTTGCTACAGTAAATAAATCCACATTGATGTAACCTACAGTTATATGGGGTGTGTTGGCTATTACCCACAGTCCTCAGCTTTCATTAGGGCTCTTTATGTTCTATATTCTATGTGTTTGGAAAAAGATAATATCAAAAATAGTTTTATACA
>PVKC010019610.1:0-19031 GCA_004027635.1 Crocidura indochinensis
ATCAGTCAAAATAGTCATGATTCTGCTACCCCATATGACATCCAATGCAGGGGTGTGTAAAAGGATCCTTTCTGCTCCATCTTTTATTCACAATCTAAACTCAAACTTTAGAAATTGTGATGTATACTAACACAGTTTTCCAACTTTATTTTACCCAGTTTTGGGATAACAGCTTAGCATGCATTAGTTCATTTGATCCTCACATCTTTGGTAGCAATAAAGAAATTAAAACTGTAAAATTTGGGAGACTGGAAATATAGAACAGTAGGTAAGTAACTTGCCTTGCACATGGATGGCCTGGGTTTAGTTCATAGCACTCTCTATTACCATTGAAGTATTGCAGGATTGATTCCTGAGTACAGAGCCAGGAGTAAGTCTTAAATACCATTGAATGTGGCCCACAAACAAACAAACAAACAACTGTGAAAATTTAAAAGTCAAGTAACCAGCCCTGCTGACAGGGAGGCAAAGCAAGTAGAATTTCCAATAACATAGTTTTCTTCGATGTTGTCTTATGGAGTTATTATTTTTTCATTAAATAACTTTATTTGTTAAAATAATTTAACTCCAAGTACACTCGTTTAATTTGCATTGAGTTATAAATACAATTCATGTTTTAATTAAAATGTCAAGATCGAACAACTGACATTGTTACCAAAATTTTATTCAATTTTAAAATGGTCAGTTGTATTAAAGGTTAATTATTAACAGTGAACTCTATGGGAAACTCCAAATTAATAAGTCTGTTTCCAAAACCCACTGCAGTCATTCTTGAAACCCTGGTCAAGATTTAATAGGTGCACAATGGCACATTAATTTAAAAAAGGAAGAAGAAGGAAAAAAAAGACCTTATAGTCTTTTGTTTGTTTGTTTCGGTGGGAAAGCCACTCTCTGCAGCACTGAGGTGTCACTCCTGGCTCTGTACTCAGAAATTGCCCCTGGCAGGCTTGGAGGACCATATGGGATGCCAGGAATCAAACCAAGGAACATCCTAGATTGGCCGCATGCAAGACAAACGTCCTACCGCTGTGCTATCTCTCCGCCCAACCTCATAGTCTTTAAAAGGTGTTTGGCTAAGGACATAATTAAAGCTCATCCCATGCTATCACAAGACAAGAGGACAAGAAACAGAAATGAAAAGCCAACAGAAAGCAGCCAAAACAAGCACTTTCACAAGCATATGAATCACCACAACATTGCCACTGGAAAACTTTTTTTGGCGGTGGCGCTGGAAGTAAGGTGCCTGTCTTGCTTGCACTAGCCTAGGACAGACCGCGGTTCTATCTCCCCGTTTCCCATATGGCCCCCCAAGCAAGGAGCGACTTCTGAGGGCATAGCCAGGAGTAACCCCTGAGCGTCGCTGGGTGTGGCCAAAAAAACTTTATTTATTGATTGATTAATTGATAGATTCGTTGTAGGGCCACACCCAGCGATGCTCAGGTGTTACTCCTGGCTCTGCACTCAGAATCACCCCTGGCAGTCTGTGGGACCATGAGGAAACAGGGAATCGAACAGGGTCCGGTCGGCCGCATTCAAGGCAAATGCTTTGGTCCTGGAAAACTCTTGAAAACAAAGAGTAGGTATTCCGGGAACAGCGTTTCTTTATACAGAAAAGCAAATTAACAGTAGTTTTATCACAGAGCAAAGTGATGGCAGTGGAACAATGAGAACAAAGGTCAGTCAGAATTCTGCAGAACCAAGGAGAAAAAAATCATCAAAGCACCTTTTCAAGAGTTTAAAAAAGTTTTGATATAATACTTTTTGATCAGCTGAGGGCTTGTTTTGTGTAAGTTGAGAAGAATGAAAGGAAACCATCACCATAACAGCTTGAAAGAACCCAAAAGTTACCATGGACAAGAAAAAAATTTAAATGCTGCCTTTGCATAAAAAAATAATGCAAGACAAAGCCCAAACTAAAAGAAACTTTATCACAAGAGCTGAAGAAAAGGTGTTGGTCTTTGGTCTTTGGATTTTTTTTTTTTGATGTGTTAGAACAATTTTCACATATCTAGTTGCTAGTCTGAACAGAACCTAAGAAAAATATTTTATTTTAATCATTTATTTGGTTTTTTGGGTCACACCCAGTGGGGCTTAGGGGTTACTCCTAACTCTGCACTCAGAAATCGTCTCTGGCAGCCATGGGAGACCATATGGCATGTCGGAATTCCCTGGATAGACTGCGTGCAAGGCAAATGCCCTACCACTGTGCTATCTCTCCAGCCTGGCTGAAGATAAACAATGACAGAAGATCACCAACTTTTCTCTGGAGTCACTCTCATTTATCTCATCATGTGCCAATAAATTTAGTCTTCCTGATTTTAATCTATTTGTAGGAACATTTCAGCAAACACATGTATGCTAACTCAGTTATGCTCATGGTTGATGTGATCCCAAGAGTAAGGGCTCCAGAAGCAGCCAGGTTTTTTGGCTCTTCTCCCTGCTCTGTCACTAAATTTACAGGACTGTGTAGCAACAGTGATCAGGTAGCAGTGCAGTAGCTGCTATGATTAACATCTTTACAGAGAAATGCCCAGCTCACTGTCAGTCACAAATAGAAGCAACTGAAGCCCCAATTTTTAGGCACTCTTTTCCACCTGACACTTTACTACCCATTCAGATTATTTATTTTCTGGCCTGCAGTTAGGAAGGCTGCAAACTCCTGATTGATATTAAAAATATAGGGGGCATGGGGCCTGAGAGATAGTACAGCATTAGGGTATTTGGCTTGCAAGCTACCAACCCAGGACCAACGTTGGTTCGAATCCAGATATCCCATATGGTCCCCCGTGCTTGCCAGGAGCGATTTCTGAGCACTGAGCCAGGAGTAATCCCTGAGTGCCACCCGGGTGTGGCCCAAAAATCAAACATATATTATATATAATAAATATATATTTTATAATAATATATTATATTATATATGTTATGTCATGTTATGTAATATATTATATTATTATATTATATTATATTAATTATATTATACACACACACATATATATATATATATATAGGGCAGGGGGTCTTAGCTGTCATAAATTTCTATTTAATCTGGAATTCTTAAACAGAACCACTGCAGAGGAGGCTTCAAAACTCACTGACAAATGCTCCTTAGATCTCTAACTTCCCCCTCCAAGTCTTTGTGAGGTTAAGATTTACACACTGGGGGCCGGGTGGCGCTCGAGGTAAGGTGCCTGCCTTGCCTGCACTAGCCTTGGACGAACCGCGGTTCGATCCCCCGGTGTCCAATATGGTCCCCCGTGCCTGCTAGGAACTATTTCTGAGCAGATAGCCAGGAGTAATCCCTGAGCACTGCTGGGTGTGGCCCCAAAACAAACAAAGAAAAAAAAACAAAAAACAAAACAACAACAAAAAAGATTTACACACTGACATTAGTTTTAATAAAATGGGTTCTGTCCTACAAATGTGCTTTAGAATTGGAGACTCGTTTACCAAACCTCTATTGAAGAACATAGATATTAACAATTCAAGGATTTTTGACAAGCACACCCTGGTTGACTTAACCCACATGATCTCTTTTCATATAGATGCTACAAGCAAGCGCTCTCTACCTATCATCTCTTTGTTTGAGTTTCTCTTCCTTCTAAGCTGGACATGTGGGGGTTACCAATCATTTCCATTGTAGATAGAAAACATGAATCATTTCTAAGGAGGGGGAAGGATAGTTGTTTTCTCATCTGCCGGATTCTGCAGATATTATTTATATAAAATGAAGTATAACATGCACTATGTTTAAATATACAGCTAAAGGAATTAATATACAATGATATTATTATACAGATTTTCCTGCTACTGAAAGTTACTGTGAAACCTACTCTAAACCAAAGTAAAGCAAAGAAACAATTACCATAAATTTACATGAAAAAGTGTACCCTTCTAGGTCTTCAAAACAACCTATCACATCAGACCAAATGACACATAACACCTTAAAATAACATCAGTATACTATAAAAGCAGGAATGGTAGGAGATTATATATATATATATATATATATATATATATATATATATATATATATATATATATATATATATATATATATAATCTCCTACCATTCCTGTATATATATACAGACAGTGTAAACTATTTCCTGGGGAAGGAAGTTGATAGGGCTTCACTGAGAAAAACATGTTTTACTTTGTGACTTTGGTCATAAATACAGAAGTCCTGTTCAAATTTATTTTTAGCTTGCAATAGAAGGTAGATATAGGTCTGTTGTAAAAACAAAGAAATGTGAGGCAAACTTTTGAAAAGCAAAAGATAGCTCTTATAACTGTTCATAAAATCTCTCACTCAGAAAAGCACCTGTGCCTCTACACTGTCAGTTCTCATCAGTTTTTCACAACCCATAGGTAAGAACTATTCTGACTTTTATCACCACACATTCGTTTTTCCTATTCTGTGGATTAGGAATACAAATATTGTCATACTAAATTATTTAAATTTAGTCCACATATTGTTTCTATTATACATAGAATATACATCTACTGATTATACAACATAACAATATTTTTTGCATGAATTAAAAACTTCCCCTTTTCTTCTGCTAGAGTTTTCACTTGTAGAAGACCACAATTTGTTTTTCTTTTCTTCAAAAGATGGACCTTAGAGCTGTTTTCATTTTTCAGTGCTATGACAAAACCATTAAGTTGGGCAAATCATTATGTGATTATATATACTCACACGCACACACACACACATACACACACACACACACACACACACACACACACACACACACACACACACACATATATATATATATATTCTTGTTTTTAATTTGTTTAGGGATGAAGCTACTATGTCTAAAGGAAAGTGTCTGCTTACCTGCTTACCTTTATGAGAAACTGAAGGAATAATATTAATAGTCCAGGAATATATACATCCTGGTCTTTTTTTTTTCATAAAGGATATTTTAAATTACCTTTTAAAGTTCTGAGCACATTTTAGTGAAAAAAAAGTGTTATCATGTTTTATAAATTTCGTTTTCAATAATTTTCTTTAATGCATTTCCCAACACAAAATATTTTATAGCATTTATGTATTTCATTTTGCAATTTAGTCTTTCACACATGATTATTAATTTTGTATGCTATACGGAAGGATGCACACCTTTGTCGTATTGCCTTAACTTAATATTCATTTTAATTACAGTACTGACATGCTATATGCACAGACACTTTGATTAACAATATTGTAAATCATAGTGCTTCTGATAAAGTAATTTTTGATTATTGATTTATAATGCATACTTTTAATTTTTGTACATTGGAAGTACTTTGGATGAGCTCCAGAAAAATTAAAAATAATTGAGCAATAGGAGTCTGAGTTATAGCATAGCGGTAGGGCATTAGCCTTGCATGCAGTCAATCCAGGAAAAACAGTGGTTCAATCCCCGGTATCCCATATGGTCCCCGTGCCAGCCAGGATCAATTTTTGAGTGCAGACCCAGAAGTAACCCCTGAGCACTGCTGGGTGTGACCCAAAACAAATAAAATTGAGCAGTAATTCATTTGGATGAGCTTAGGATCAATTTTCTAGAAATTGTATCTATTATACAAGAAATTGTATCTATTGTGTCATTGAATTGCTGAAAAAGTTGTAAGACATGTCTTCTGACTTTGATTTACCTAGTTCAATCAGCATCATTAATCTTTACTAATTACTGAAGTATCTACATTATGTTCAATGAAAATATTCAGGAAATTCTAATGTCTTAATACCCTACTGACTTAAATGATTTAAAATAAGCTATTATTTATTTAACTCTTGTTTTAGGCTGTTATGTGAAATCCCAATAATGAAAGCCATTTTACAAGATTTCCCAGCATGAATTTGTTTTGATTAGAAATGCCAACTGAAAATTGAACTGTGTAGACACATAGAAAAAAATCTAACATTGAGTAAAATTAGAAATGGCAAGAGAACATAAAATAAATCCACAGAACCTAATTGGAGTTTTTCAGCATACCAGATACAGTCTGTGTAGAGAATTATATTTTGGCACAACTTTTGGGTATTTTGAGATTGAATTGAATCCTGCATTGACTTCTCATTCACAGATAATAAGAGGGTATTATCATTTCAAAAACTTTAGTTATGGCTTCATATGATTGGGAGAGTCTTCTACCATATTTCAGTAAAAAGAGAAAATGGATTTTTCATTTTTAAATGCAATAGGAGAAAACAAATTGGTATTAATGTCTCCTTTCAATGACTATATGAAGAATGTTTAAATGATGACAAAACAGTGAATAAAAACTTTAGAGTAAAAGATAAATAAAATATCTATATTAACTGTTAAATATCTAATTTAATACAAGAAAATTAAATATTCTATTATAGAATATGCCTTATAAATATTTAGCAGTTGGAAGGAAACTTAAAATATCTTACATGTATTATAGATTGTAAATCTATTTCATGTGATATGTGGACAATTATAATTTATGAGCAAAATTTAGTATTATGTAAATGTTTTTCTATTTAAAATTTTAGAATCGGGGGAAATCTAAGATATAAAATGTTCATTTTTTTTTGAAAAAAAAAAAAAACAAAAAACAAAAGTTGTGCTCTGGACAACTCCTAGTAGTGCTGGAACTTAAACTAGGGTCTGCATGTAAAAGCCAGGCACCTTAACTCCTGTACTATTATATATATATATATATATATATATATACATATATATGTATATATACACACACACATATATGTGTGTGTATAAAATCTTTATTTAAGCACTGTAATTACAAACATGATTGTAGTTGGGTTTCAGTCATAAAGAGAACACCCCCCTTCACCAATGCAACTTTCTCACCACTAAGGCCCCCACTCTCCTCCCCCACCCCTGCCTGTGTTCTAGATAGACATTCTACTTCTCTCACTCATCAACATTGTCATGTTAGTTGTTAGTGTAGTTATTTTCCTAATAGCATTCACCACTCTTTGTGGTGAGCTTCATATAGTGAGCCAGTCCTTCTGGTCCTTAAACTCTAATGTCTCTGGTCTTATTATAATAATGTCATTAATTTTTTAAACCCATAGATGAGTGAGACTATTCTGTGTCTATCTCTCTCCCTCTGACTTATTTCACTCAACATGATAGATTCCTTGTACATCGATGTATAGGAAAATTTCATGACTTCATCTCTCCTGACAGCTGCATAATATTCCATTGTGTATATGTACCACATCTCTTTAGCCATTCATCTTTTGAAGGGCATCTTGGTTGTTTTCAGAGTCTGGCTACTGTAAATAGCACTGCAATGAATAGAGGTGTAAGGAAGGGATTTTTGAATTGGATTTTTGTGTTACTAGGGTATATCCCTACAAGGAGTGATATAGCTGAATCATATGGGAGCTCAATTTCCAGTTTTTGGAGGAATCTCTGTATTGTTTTCCTAAAGGCTGGACTAGGTGGCATTCCCAACAGCAGTGAATAAGAGTTCCTTTCTCTCCACATCCCCGAAAACATTGATAATTCTTGCTTTGTGATGTAAGCCTATCTCTGTGGAGTGAGATGGTACCTCATAGTTGTTTTTATTTGCATCTCCCTGATGATTAGTGATATGGAGCATTTTTTATGTATCTTTTGGCCACTTCTATTTCTTCTTTGAGAAAGTGTCTGTTAATTTCTTCTCCCTATTTTTTTTTTTTTTTGGTTTTTGGGCCACACCCAGTGACGCTCAGGGGTTACTCCTGGCTATTCGCTCAGAAGTCGCTCCTGGCAGGCATGGGGGACCATATGGGGAACCGGGGGATAGAACCGTGGTCCATCCTAGGTTAGCGCAGGCACCTTATCTCCAGCGCCACCGCCCGGCCACTCTTTTCCCTATTTTTGAGGCTGGAGAGGTATTAAAGGACTTTGGTTCAAATACCGGCATCCCCTATGGACTCCCAAGTCTGCCAGGAGCGATTTCTGAGCGTAGAGTCAGGAGTAACCACTGAGTGCTGCCGGGTGTGACCCCAAACAAAACAAAACAAAACAAAACATTTCTTCTCCCCATTTTTGATGCGATTAGATTTTTTTTTTTTTGCAAAGTTCTATCAGTGCCTTGTATATTTTGGATATTAACCCCTTATTTGATGGGTATTGAGTGAATAGTTTCTCCCACTCAATGCGTGGCTCTTGTATCCTAGGCTTATTATTATTATTTTTTTTTTGAAGTACAGAAGCTTCTCAGCTTAATATACTCCCATCTGTTTATTTCTCCTTTCACTTGTTTGGAGAGTTCTGTTTCCTCATTGAAGATACCTTTAGTCTCAATGTCATGGAGTGTTTTACCTACGTGTTGTTCTATATATCCTATGGTTTTAGGTCTGATACCAAGATCTTTAACCCATTTGGATTTTACCTTTGTGCATGGTGTTAGCTGGGGGTCTGAGTTCACCTTTTGGCAAGTGGCTAACCAGTTGTGCCAACACCACTTGTTGAAGAGGCTTTCATTGCTCCACTGTAGGTTTCTTGCTCCTTTATCAAAAATTAATAGATTGTACATCTGGGGAACATTCTCTGAATATTCCAGTCTATTCCACTTATCTGAGGATCTGTCTTTATTCCAATATCATGCTGAGTATTACTGTGTGACCCTCAAAACAAACAAATAAAAAAGCCACACACACACAAAAAAAACTTGATTATTACTTTTACATTGCCAGGTTGACTCATAAGAGAAATGTACTCTTCTAAATCACATCCCTGGCCCCTTAATTACCATTAACCATAAAAGTTATGGTTGTTTAATACATCAAATATATATATATATATATATATATATATATATATATAAATTAGATTACAGGGCTGAAGAGATAGCACAGGAGATAGGCAAGGCACTTACTTTGCATGTGTCCAAATCCAGTTCAGTTTCCAGCACAGGAATGAGCATGACCAGGAATGATTTCTAAGCATAAAGGCAGGAGTATTACTGAGTATAGTTGACTGTAGATCAAACACCACACTCCCCCCCAATAAAACACACACAGGAAGCTAATATATAAAATTCCAATCTAAAAATTCCAAAGAAGAGTACATATATCTCAAGGACCTCATACAACTTGGGACCTTAATGTTAGAAATGCATCAAATTTGATACCACATATCAATGGTGAGACAAAGAATAATAAGAAATAAAAATCAAATAAAATTACATTAAATCTAAAGGATTAATATCCAACATATAGATAAACTCTCACAACTCAACAACAAAAAACAAGCAACCCAATGAGAAAAATTCAAAAGTTACAAATAGACACTACTTCAAAGAAGACTTGCAGATGACCACAGACATGTGGCGGGAAAATGCTTAATACTACTAATTAGAGAAATATAAATCAAAACCACAATAATATTTCACTCCAGGGAGAACAGCCTACAACATCAAAAACATTGTATATGTGTGTTGACAAGGATTTAGATAAAATGTAATTCTGGCATATTATTGGAAGGAATGCAAATTGAGGTAACCACTAATGGAAAGTAATATGGGATTTGACAAAATAAAAAGGAAAATAGTATTTAATTCAGAAGTGTCACTCTTTAGCATTTATGTGAAGGATAAAGAAAAAACCCACAAAATCAACAGGTTATTTGCTCTCATTTTCATAAACAGTCAAAAACTTGCACATCACCTAGATGCCCATCACAAATGACTGGATAAAATCTACTGAATACTGAACATTTATTCAATACTTTTATTACTCTGCCACTAAAAAGATGATGGAGCCAGGGAGGTAACTCATAGAGTAAAACACATAACCATTTTGTGTGAGGCCTTGAGTTCTGAGTTTGATTACTAGCATTGCATATTTTGTGAGTAGTCCTGTTGGCTCTTTAGCATTACCATTTGTGACTTTGGTGTTCCCTGAATAGATATAGGTTTTTCTAGTGGAATATCAGACCTGCACAACTGGACCATAATGAACATTGCAAAGCATGACTCATATAAAAAGAAATATGTAAGCAGAAAAGATACAATCAGACCTTTGGTGGTATTGGGGAATAGATACAACTTGAAGTGATTATACTAAGTGAAATAAGTAAAGAAGTGGAAGACAATTATTGGAGATTTATTCATACATGAAAAATGAATTACTAAAGCAAACGAACTATCAAAAGACAACTATGAAAGTTAGTAGACAAAGGGAAAAGAAAAAAAAAGAAAAAGGGAAGAGACATAGAGAGATGGTCCTGTCAGTGGTAGACAACACTGGAACTTCAATGTTTGTATGCTGACGATTACATACATACATATAGAGCTATATACTTTTCTCCAGAACTTCCAGACTATTATAAACCAATGATGCCCATGTCTGAAAAAAGTTTTACTTAAAATATAATCTGGGGCCAGAGAGGTAGCAGGGAGGTAAGGTGTTTGCCTCACATGCAGAAGGATGGTGGTTTGAATTCCGGCATCCCATATGGTTCCCTGAGCATGCCAGGAGCATTTCTGAGTGTAGATCCAGGAGTAACACCTGAGCACTGCCGGGTGTGACCCAAAAACCAAATATATATATAATCTGGTCTTCAAACAATTCTTTAGAGAGGATGAAGATAAATTCCTCAGACTCCAAGAAAGTGTAAAAGAGAAATCTTATGAAGAGCTATTATAGGAAAAATCTAAATAACTCTGAAAATGAAAAAAAACAAGGTTCAAAAATTTTAAATGGATCAAAAACCTTAATAGACCACAAAAATGCAAAGGAAGAAAGGCATATTTTAAAAGGTACTTTATATCATATGCTCTCAAGGAAATGCTAATTAAAACAACAATGAACTACCACTATTGAGTTAATTCTAATTTCAACTGTGGACCTCAGGTGATAATAATAAAATGTCATAATTTAAGCAAATTCACTACTATAATGGGATATGCTAGAAATGGGGAAGAATATGCAGGTGTGGAAGAACAATATCCCTGGACCTTTCAGTTTTGCTTTGAATCTAACCTTGGTCTACAAATGAGTCTGAATGCCTATATTATTGGAATACTGACTAAGTGGCCCAGAGCTTATTGTTGATTTTGCTTCCTTTAACTTAAGTGAATGAGTTGGTGGTTGGAAATACATATTTAACCCTGCAAGGCAAAATAGTGTGGTGTGCTTTGCAAAAGTTGCTGATACTGTTTTGCCTAGAAATTTGAAGCTAGGTTATAGAAGTTAAGAAACTAACGTACCTAATTGTTACTTATGGAGATCAACTTTAGGACAATCTAAGTGTTAAAATACATCTGTGTTCAAGGCAGATTCATTTTCTGTTCTCATGGATTGTAAATTCTATGTATTCTACCACATTTCCCATTTTTAAGAGAAAAATAAAGAGCAATCAATAGACTAGAGACTAAAACTGAATAATATGATTATGTGATTATGTTTTCTAATTAAAGTATAAATGAAGAAACTTAAATGAGCAATTTAGCAATTTATACATTGAAAATAAGAATTTCAGTTCAGTTTTATATGAACTGTCAGTCAGAATAATGCTGTAATGATATCTTGATAATTAATGTCCTTGGTGTCCATTAGGGTTTTGTTTTCTTCTTCCTGTCACTCTCATTTACAGAGACTAAAAAGAAAAAAATAAAAAGAAAATCTCATTAAAAAGAAAACCTCTTAGCAAATAACTAGTAGTCAATGTTTTAATTAGTGGATGGGTTTTGAGATTTTATAAACCTGGCTAAGTATAATTACAAACCTCAGGCCTTACAGCCTTGAGTAGTTACCGGTTTACATCACAAAAGACTCATTATTGCCTCCCCATCCAAATTATTCAGTGCCAGGCCAGTGGGAAAGAACATGCCCTACTTCCAGTTCTGATTTACTTTTCAGTAGCAGATTCATCATTGCTCACAAAGCAGCTCCTTGCTACCCATTAAAATCCCCGAAGTACAGACATACAAAAGGGTGATCCTGCCTCCTATTACTTTTAGAACCAAGCAGAGCAAGCTGCTGGCCAGTAGACACATAACATCGACCACTTCTTGCCTAGCAATGGAAATGGAGGATGGTCCGGTTGCTAACAGCCCAAAGCAAGGCTCACGGATAAAGACATCACTCACCAAACCAAGCTGATGCTAAACCCCAAATAAACCCTTGTCCTGTGCTCATATTCAATACTACCTAATTAACAGAGAGTATAGATTTATACTTTTGAGTTAGTTATATATCTGCCTCTGTATTTTTGATGGTATATATTCTGTGTACCTAGTGAATCCTACTACATGGTAGCCACACTCCAATTTTAACTGCTTCTATTGACGTTATAATTCCAATAAGCAAATGTGAGCATCATGAAGTGTTGGACACCCTGAGACAGGAAAGTTTCTGGAAGCATAGATGCTTTTGATTCTGCAATCTCCCCTCTCCCCGCCATTTCAGGAAAATGAACCAGTAGTCAAATTCACCAGTTACCTGATAGATAATTCAACCTTGGATTCTGACTCAGATGGTTATATATATTTTAATAACTGTAGAAACATTTTAGAAGGAGACATTATTATATATAGAAATACAAGTAAGGTAAGGATAGAAATGTTTTGTGAATAGAACCAATTAGAGTCAAATTAAGAACTATAGACTACTCACTATATGTCAGTTATTGCTCTGGAATGAGAACATAGTGGTGAACAAAAATACACACAAGACTTTAAAATTTGGCCAGACAACAAATAATCATCAAATAATCACATAAATAAATATAAATCTGCATGCAGATCAACTGAAAAACCCTAAAGAAAAGAGTAATTCTATGTTCTTAATAAATTAAATGTATTTCATTTTTAACTTCACCAAGCTATTGAAATTGTTTCCAAAATTATATAATGATTACAAATAACACTAGATATTTAAAAAGCGGACTATAAAGTATAGATTACAACTTACATTTTATCAAAAATGCATGCTTGCTTATACATCTAAAAATTAATTATTTCCCACATTTAAACAGTAGCTATGTCTGAAGATAAGATTGAGAAGTCTGGAATAGGTTCTTAAAATGTATTTTGCCAGGAGAGAAATAGACTATTTTCTATTGTTTGAATTTAGAATTAGAATTTATAATTAGATCCAATGCATGCTTTAAAAGAGAAACTCAATTATAATTTTTTTCTTTTTTTCTATTTTCTGTTAGTTTTGATAAAATAGGGCTAATGTCCTTAGGATTCTTGTTGGATATAGTACTGGTAGGTACTGGTAAATTCTTTAATGTAGTAAGACTCTTAGATACACTTAAATGGATACTAATAATATCTAAGTGTTTGCTTAACGGAATCAATCTTCCTACATCTACTTTTTTTTCCCCCTGAAATCAAATTATTAACATCTTGCACATGGTTGCCTGGCAACTCTACAGAAGCCTCACTCAGTTGCTGTTCTCTGCTGTACTCAAAATGTCTGCTTTGAGATCCACCTCTAGATCCTTATCTTGAACAGGCACTAAAAGACACTAGAAATTGAATGGCCCAAAGAGTCAAACTTCTTTTTCTCACTCCTCACCTGCTCTATTACATTAGAATTCAGAGAAGCAAAAGCTTTGTGAATTTTAGTCTCTTAAAAACTTCAGCCCTAGGAACTCAAGTGGTAGTACATCAGACAAAGCACTTTGAAACACCTGGATTTAATCTCCAGTACATCTATGGTCTCTTTAGCTTCACTAGGAGTAATCCCTGACCACAGAGCCAAGAGTAAGTCCTGAGCAGAGATGTGACCGATAGATAGATAGATAGATAGATAGATAGATAGATAGATAGATAGATAGATAGTAGATAGATAGATAGATAGATAGATAGATACAATAAAAACATAAACCTGGTGTATCTTGGCATAGAGAAGTTCCCCAAATATGTTTTTACCAGCTGCAGCTGGTATACTCAGTAATAATTGGCAATGACTTTATGTGAAAATGTCAATAAATTGTCAGAATGTGAGAAATACATTACAGTTGTTATTTGCAACAACATTTGAAATTAGAAACCTACTTATATTTTTGCGTATTAATCTATTCTTTTACATATCAACCTTGAATAACTAACTCCAATCACCCCTACATGAATTTAACTAATAAGAGCAAATAGGACCTGGAGAGATAGCATAGCAGTAGGGCATTTGCCTTGCTTGCAGCCAATTCAGGATGAATGGTGGGTTCGAATCCCAGCATCCCATATGGCTCCCGTGCCTGCCAGGAGTAACTCTTGAGCACTGCTGGGTGTGACCCCAAAACAAAACAAACAATAAAAGAGCAAATAATCATGTTTGTACTTAGACCCTCGATGAAGACCACGTGAAATATTGAATAAATTTATGAAAACATACTCCTGATAATGGCATATCAGTTTGGGCATTCACAAATGCAGGTTACTCTAGCTGCCTCTGAGCTCTATTTTTTATAATAGCTACCTCAAGTAGCAAACTCTATGGAAAATGTACTTTTATAGCTCTTAATTAAAACTCTACATAATAAAAAAGAAAATAAAAGAAACTTCTGTTTTCTTTACTGTCTTTCATTTAATGAGCACTGTGTTAAAGCTGCCAAAGATTTTTCATATTCACTCTCTGGTTTAATAATAAAACGACATAGCGTATAGAGCTAAATGATAAATTTAAGAAACATGTAGAAGCCACAAAAAATAAAGATTTGGAAATATTTAGGGGACTGTGGATATATTAATAGCATAGATGTTGATTGTCAATGAGGCTGGTGAAATCAGATCCCAAGATGTAAAAGTCATTGGTGAGGTCAGTAACTGATGAGGTCAGAGTCTCTGGATGTAGAAGTCACTGATGAGGTCAGATCTCAGCACTCACAAAAAATGCATGAAAAACTAATATTAATATTAAGGGAGACTAAGTTAGCGAATAAGGTGTGAACTCTGTGTCAGCCAATCAAGTAGAATGTGAGAAGGGATTACAACAGGGTGTGTGCTTCTGTGTTTAGGAAAAACAGTGTAGAGGGATTAGGGAAAGCTTTTGGATGTTAAAACAGGGTGTGTGCTTAATGCCACTAGTACAGTGGTGAAGGTTTCTGCAGATGGATATTTATTTACAAACTCTTTTAGATATACATATCAATATTCATACCTTTTCATACTCAAGAAAGTCACTTTTAAAGTAACAATTGGGGGTATTGGACCACACCCAGTGACACACAGGGGTTACTCCTGGCTATGCCTTCAGAAATCGCTCGTCGCTTGAGGGACCATATGAGACGCTGGTCAGCCATGTGCAAGGCAAACACCCTACTGCTGCACTATCGCTCCGGCTCCAAAGTAGCACTTTTTTTTTTTTAAATCACCTTGTAGATTATATTGAGATTCTCTTGTAGTTTGCAATTTACCACATGCATGACTACATGCTGAAGTTGAACCAATTCTGTGGTAAATAATTCTTCTTTCCCTTGTATATATAGTTCACAGACATGACCTAAAATACTTCTACCAGTCAGCTTTTGTGATGAAGGGCAAACATGATCAAATTTTTTTTTCTGGCTGAGAAGGTTGGAGAACAGTGTCAACTGCAGTAATTATGCCTCTGAGTTGAGAACATGCCAGAGCCATTCTATCTTATGAAATGGGTAAGTTTGATGAAAAAAGACTGCTAAATTTCAATCATACTGTGGTGTGATAAGCTGAGATGGCCTGA
Source organism: Crocidura indochinensis (assembly GCA_004027635.1). NCBI lineage: Eukaryota > Metazoa > Chordata > Mammalia > Eulipotyphla > Soricidae > Crocidura > Crocidura indochinensis. The sequence continues at coordinate 15,649 of PVKC010019610.1, forward strand.
ACTGGGTTTTCAAATATAGTGATAAATATTTTTTCTTCAGGAAACAGATCCACAAACTAATTCATTACAAGATAAGCTCTTGAAATTTAGTGCAGGCTAACTGTTTAAAAAAAAAAAAAAGCAAAAACAAAAACCATGGGGCTGGAATACTAGCATAGCAAGGAGGCCAGCATCCCATATGATCCCCTAAGGCTGACAGGAGTAATGTAGAGCCAGGAATAACTCATGAGCACTACTGGGTAAGACCTCAAAACAAAACAAAAACAACACAAATCATGTAACCTACCTAGTTTGCTTTCCCCTCCAATAACAGTGCATTGTTCCACTACCTTGTTTGTGAGTGAAATCTAGAATCTGAAATGATTATGTTCCTTGGCTTTTTATAGTTGGAATGTCATCATGTCCTTTACTATGTCTTATCATTCATTAAGATTTCTTTCTTTGAACATCTCCTGATTTAATGAATTAGGCACTGCCTTGTCTTTTTTCTTCTCTCAGTTTTATGTTATGAAATAGGTTTTAAATCACACATGGTCAGTAATTTTATCTATCTTATGCTGCTTCTCCATGGTCAGTACTATTTGACTTATATCTATATATGTCACCATGACATATGTGTGTGATCTCTAATTCTCATCCTGGTCAGAGGTTATTTAACATAAAGAGAAAAGATTGGTGTACAAGGAACTCTAACAATTCTTAATATAAAGCATTAACAATAGCAATAACAATAGGTTAACCATTTTTGACATAAGGGACCATTGTCGTGCCCAATTTCTGATTTAATACTATTTGAAATAGAAATAGCAGAAATGTGCATTCTTATTTTGCTCCTGCACACCATTGTGAGTTTAATCTGGGGATAACTTTAGATTTTACTTTTTTTGGCATCACATAATATCTAGGGCAATATTTGTATTTAGATTTTGTTCAAGTCATAGCTGATTTGGGTAAGTAAATATACCCTCTTGCTTAAGTTTTCTCATCTTTAGAATGAAAATAATAATAATAGAAGTATTTGTCTCAAAGTCTTGAACATGAATCAATAAGTGACCATTACTGCTGACATAAATAACTGCCTTGTAAATATTTATTGGTATATTTCACATGTAACAACTGTTCTTAAATATTGTTGAAAATATGCAAAAAAAAAATTTTTTTTTTTGGTTTTTGGGTCACACCCGGCAGTGCTCAGGGGTTACTCCTGGCTCCATGCTCAGAAATTGCTCCTGGCAGGCACGGGGGACCATATGGGGCACCGGGATTCGAACTGATGACCTTTTGCATGAAAGGCAAGCGCCTTACCTCCATGCTATCTCCCGGACCCCGAAAATATGCAAAAATTTTATGCCAAAGTAGAATGCAGATTATTTCCTCATGTTTATTATCAAATTATACCATTGTTCTGTTTGTTCTTAGTTGATACCTGGTGGTGCTCACACTTAATTCTGTGCTCAGGGATCACTTCTGGTGGGCTCAGGAAACTGTATGGGTGCCAGAGATCAAGTCTAGGTTGCTTGCAAAGCAAACACCCTGCCCACTGAACTGTAGCTTCTACTCCTCAAATTATCAAGAATTATTTAGTTTTAAAGGTAAGAATTTTTTAAACTTTATTTATTGATTGATTGGTTTTAGACCACACCCAGTGGCACATAGGGGTGACTCCTAGTTCTGCACTCAGAAATCGACCCTGCCAGTCTGGGGGAACCATATGGGATGAACTGAGTCTCTCTGTGGTCAGCTACATGCAAGGCAAATGCTCTACTGCTGTGCTATTGCTCCGACCTTTATGGGTAAGAATTTTAGATTTGAGTTAGTTTAGATTGTGAAAGTGAGGGTTCAATGGATTACATGAAGACTTTTCATGCAGGAAACACAGGTTTTGATCCTTGGCATTGAGCACAACAGGAATAAATGTGACCAGAGCAGCATCTGAACATGGCAGGTGTTCCCTTAAACAAAATAAAAATATTTTAAAAATTAGTTAGCTAAAGAGTTTATATCATTAAATAGTTACTTAAAAAGTGTTTTTTGAAGAACATGTAGTTGTAATCCCTTAAATCAAGATGGTTTATGTGGGGTTTTTATGTTGTTGTTATTTTGTTGTTGTTTTTGTTTTTGGATTAGACCCAGCAACGCTCCGGGGACCATATAGGATGCTGGGGATTAAACCCGGGTTCGTCCTGGGTTGACCAAGTGCAAGGCAAATGCCTGATGACTGTGCTATTGCTCTGGCCCCAGTTTATGTATTTTTTATTCTCTCTTGAGTATCCTAATCATTGTTTGTATTATGACTAGTGTACATTTAATTTGATTATATATATATACTTTTCATCGTATGTAGATTGTTTTTTAATATAAGATATAGACATTTACTAAGTTCTGAGGTATGGCTTGTAGATAAAACTTTATTAATCACCAGAAACTTAGAACAAAATCAGTATTATCTCTATTTATATGGGGAAATTAGGGGGAGGTATCATGGCTGGTTGTGCTAGGGACTATGTGATGCTGGGGATTAGATCTGGACCTCCTTTATGCAAGGTGTACACTCAGCCCATTGTTCTCTCTCTCTCTCTCATTCTTCTCATGGAATTTATGCATATTTTATACATATAACATATGTGTATATCGTCTTTTATGGAAATTTCAGGGACAATTTAATTTGGGGTACATCTCTATAATAAAGAAGCAAATAAAATTTTAAATTCCAAAACAGGGTCAGAGTGATAGCACAGTAGTAGGGCGTTTGCTTTGCACTTGGCCAACCCAGGACAAACCCGGGTTCAATCCCCAGAATCCTATATAGTCCCCTGAGCCTGCCAGGAGCAATTTCTGAGTGCAGGATCAGGAGTAACCTCTGAGCACTGCATGGGTGTGGCCCAAAACCCCCAAAAATAAAAATAAAGAAATAAAATTTCCAAAGCAAACATGCTCCTAGTGCTCTTATAAAATAATCTGTAGATAACACATTAACCTGAATTTAGACAAAGAGAAACAAAGAATGTTTGGGTTTTGTACCAGGAAGAAATTCATCTTGAAATATATTCTTTTTTGGAAAAATTTTGTTCTGAAGTGACAAATGCTGGCTCACTTTTTGCTGATAACTGGTTCCATTGTCCTTTCAGAATATACACAGAGAGGCTATGCTTTCCTAAATGCTTGAAGTTCAGTGTGTCCTGGAAACTAATTCTGACTGTAATTCTGACTGTAATGTTGGATCCTTTCCAACCTGTGTTTTTGTTTTTGTTTTTAATTTATGAAATTTGTCAAGAAGTCCTGTTCTTCCCTATGAGACCAGTGCAGAAATGTTAACTGAGATGAGCATGAATTCCTAGTTACTTGCTGAGCTGAGTTCTCTCAACTCCTCTTTTGCCCCTCTT
>PVKC010019611.1:0-19014 GCA_004027635.1 Crocidura indochinensis
GAAATAATGGATATTACAATACAAAATGATTGTAATCACTGCTGAATCACATGTGAGTGAAATCAACCATTAAATTTAATTGAGAAGAGTGTAAAGAAGATATAATCAGAGTGTCTTCTAAATTCACAACTCATAAATTAAGTGTCAGTCAGCTTTCCAAAGGTCTTTTAATTTTGAAAAGGATATTCTAGTAAAAGACGACAATGTGTTCAAAGTCCCAGAGTCTTTCCAAAATATACATGTTGGAAAATTAAATGAAGCTGAAGGTTACTCAGAAAAGAAAAAGAATATGCACAGATCAAATACCATGGCACAGTTATAACAGATCTTTCAAGCAACATCAGAGCTTGTGACTTTATTCTAAGAGATTGGAAACCTTTAAAATGTATTAGTGCTTGTATATCAATGATCAATTTTAGAAAAGATTTAGATGTGAGTAATTGAACTGTTGAAAGACAAAAATGAGTCATAAGGACCAGTTATGAAATTACTCCAAAATGTCAGTCACGAAAACTCAGAGATGGAAAATCAAATGGGATGGGAAAAAGGTCAATAAATTTGTGATCTATTTGTGGATTAAAATTTGTAGTGAGAATTGGGATTGGGATCAAAAGACAGGGGGTGGAGGGTTGGAAGGAAAGCATAAACAGAGAAGAGTGAGGAGAAAGAGTATATGTACTCTGGAGAGACTAAGATCTTTGAGAAATGTTTGCCCTGAGAATAGAGATGGTGTTGATAGTTACGTTGACTTAGAAGGAAAATATAAAATGAATATTGATAAAAAGTTTCAGGTCTTTATTTTTAATGATTAATATAATTATTTAAGTACCACGATTACAAACATGTTTGTAGTTTGTGGGAATGCCGTCTATTCCAGCTTTTCTGAAAAAAAATATATGGAGATTCCTTAAAATCCTGTTTGAGCTACCACCTGATTCATTTTTTAAAAATGTAAGCATGTTGGGCCAGAGGGTAGAGCTTCTGTCTTGGATGTGGCTGATATAAGTTTGATTTTTTACATCCCAAATGGTCTCTCTCGTGCCTGCCAAGAGTCATTTCTGGTAGAGGGATATACCCTAGGAACACAAGAATACAATACAAAAATCCCTTCCTCACACCTATATTTATTGCAGCACTATTCACAATAGCCAGGTTCTGGAAACAACCAAGATGCCCTTCAACAGATGAATGGCTAAAGAAACTGTGGTACATATACACAATGAAATATTATGCAGCTTTCAGGAGAGATGAAGTCATGAAATTTTCCTATACATGGAAATCTATATCCTGTACATGAAATCTATCATGCTGAGTAAAATAAATCAAGTCAGAGGGAGAGAGATAGACCCAGAATAGTCTCTCTCATCTATGGGTTTTAAGAAAAATGAAAGTCATTTTTGAAAAAATCCTCAAAGACAATGAGAGGAGGGCTGGAACTTCCAGCTCACTTCAAGAAGCTCACCACAAAGAGTGGTGAGTGCAGTTATATAAATAACTATACTGAGAACTACCATAACCATGTGAATGAATGAGGGAACTGGAAAGCCTGTCTAGAGTACATGTGGGGTTGGGGTGGGATGGAGGGAGATTTGGGACATTGGTGGTGGGAATGTTGCACTGGTGAATGGGGGTGTTCTTTACATGACTGAAACCTAATCACATTCATATTTGTAATCAAGATGTTTAAAAAAGATATTAATAAAAAAGAAAACTGAGGTTGAGTGAGAAAGGAGGGAAAAAAAGAGTAATTTTTGAGTGCAGAACCAGGAGTGACCACTGAGCACTGCCAGGTGTGGTACCAAACAAACAAACAAACAAAAACAAAGTGTCAGCACCATAGTTTATAATACTACTAATAAAGTTTTCAAGCATACAGAGTTACAACACTGCATCTGTCATCAGTGTCTAACATTCCTCTTTCAATGTATACACATTCTCTCCCTACTAAATCCCTTGTCAAAACTCATTTCTACACACTTGCTCTCTAAGAGATCATTCTCATTTTTTATTTCCTTAATATATTCATTTACATCTAAACATTAAATACATAATTCTGCATTAATCCCTCTCCAACTGATTTTACTCAGGATGGTATCTAATTCCTTTCACACAGCAACCAATTACAAGATTTTATTTTTTCTTATAATTCAATAGCATTGCCCTATGATTATCTACTGTGATTGTTTATTCAGTCATCTATTCTTGGAGATTTGAATTGTATCCAGATCTTCATTATTGGAAATAGTGCAGCAATAATATTGTTAAAGTATCATTTTGAGGTTATTGAGGTAAAATATCTTCAAAGAGCAAGAAGTGGTATTGCTGAAATACGAGTGACATCTACTACCATTTTTAAATGCCTCCATATTGTTGCCCATGAAGGTGGAACCATATACCACAAATAGTGAACAAAGGCACTGCTAGTACAAGTTGTCTGATGTTTTTGATATGTGCCAATATCACTGGAATGAAATAATATTTCATCATTTCTTTTTTTTTGATAAATAATGAATTCTTATAGGACCGGAGCAGTGGCATAGTGGTAAGGTGTCTGCCTTGCCAGTGTTAGCCTTGGACAGACTGCGTTTTGCTCAGGGGTTACTCCTGACTCCATGCTCAGAAATTGCTCCTGGCAGGCACGGGGGACCATATGGGGCACTGGAATTCGAACTGATGACCTTTTGCATGAAAGGCAAACGCATTACCTCCATGCTATCTCCCGGGCCCCCAGACTGCGTTTTGTATCCCGGGCATCCCATATGGTTTCTCAAGCCAGAAGTGATTTCTGAGCGCATAGCCAGGAGTCACCTTTAGTGTCACCGGGTGTGGCCTAAAAATAAAAAAAAATTATATACCTGTTGATCACTGTATATCTTAATTGAGAATTTTTCTGGTCAAATCTTTTCCCCATTCTTGATATTTTTTTCTTGATAATTAAAATATACCATTGCTTTATTGCTGTGGTGCTTTGCAGGGTTTTAGTTTTGTTTTTGTTTTGGGGGGTTGATTTTTTGGGGATTATTTTTATATTTTCCTTCCTTTTCCCCTTTCTTTTCTTAAACTGACTTTTAGAGTCTCTAGAAGGACTCCTCCCATTTTTTGCTTGTTTGAATTTTTGGCCCCCCATTTTTCTTTTTTCTTTTCTTTTCTATTTTTTTCATACCTTAAACAGAACCACGTAACTTGAACCATCTTGTTCTGCCTCACAAAATGAGGGGGAAATAAAGGAGGGCACCAAGAACAAATAGTTGTATGAATATTGAGTAGAAATAGAAAATGATCAGACTTAAACACCAAATCCAAAACCAAAGACAACAGAATCCATACCCAATCTACAACACTCTAGACACAGAAAAGACCACTTATACTAGCAGCCCTGGGGGAAAAGGAGGGTTGATATGGGATGTATGCTGGGAACAGGGGTGGATGAAGGACAACATTGATGGTGGGAATGCCCCTGATTCAATGTCACTATGTATCTAAAATACTGTGAAAGATTTGTAATCCACTCTGGTCAAAATAAAAACTATTAATAAAAATAAAATAAAATATGCCATTGCTTTATAAATATTTGTCAAATGTGTGCTGAACAATTTTTCCCATTTAGTAAAGATTTATTCTAGTTAGCATTTATTTCACTGTACAGAAGCTTCTTCACTTAATGCAGCCTTATTTATTTCTGCTTGTTTTCTTGGCCAATAAGATTGTGCCACTGAATACAGCTCTAATATAATTCAAAGCTCTATATGTTTTCTAGATATACTTTATAAATTCTAGTCTTATATGGAAATCTTTTATCATTTTGAATTAAATGTGTATGGTGTGAGATAAAAATCCAGATTATTTTTTTACACATGTCTAACTAGTTTTTCCAATAAGAAAGGTAAAATTTTATATAAAGATCATACATTTTTCTTAAAAAAAAACATGGAAATGGAAACATCCTTTGTTCCTGAATTGGAAAGCTTAACATTATTTAAATGACAATTCTATCCAAATAACAACACAGATTTAATAAAATACACATAAAATCCCCATGATATCATTTATGACCCAAATACTAAGTTTTCTATAGGGTAATAATAAAATTCCATGAGTGATCAAAGCAATATTATAAAAAGGAAGATAGGAGGCACTTGTTTCATTAAATTTAAATGTGATAGAGCTATAAGTTTTCATTGGCATGATCTTGGAATAAAGGTAGGCTATAGATAGTCCTATAGAATAAAACCAAGTGATCAAAGGCATATATAAACAGTTAATCTTGGACAGCAGTATATGAACTAGATCAAGTATAAAATCAGTATAAGAACTAGATCAAAAAAAGATTCTTCAGTTCTGATTTAGCTGCATTAGTTTTTAATCAGATATAGAATAGGTGTCTTCAGAAAAAGTATGTCTCTATTGGGTATGGGGGATGCTATTTGCATTCTACTGGACCATTTTGACAAAATTCATTAACTATTACTTCTAAAGAAAATGTATTTGTGTCAATTTTTTCTTTATATTTATTTTAGAAAATACTACTAATTACTCCTAGATAACTTGCTACCTTTTGGAATTATTTGAACCACTACATGATGCATAAGATCTCTAATGATGGTTACATCAGGACCTGACAATGTTCAAAGGACCATGTGGCACTGGGATTGAACTGGAGTCAGTCACATGATAGTACCTAAATCCTTTACTGTTTGATGATTTCAGTACAATCTACTTCAATAGGTAAAAAGGTGCTAAAAGTACATTCATGTAGTTAATAAAAACTGTGTTTAAAGATGCAAAGTGAATCCATGAAAATGTATTTAGAGAAAATTCATTTATTATTGGTAAGAACTTTGAATAAAGTCCAAATTCTTGCATTCAGAAACATGATATTGGACAAAAGTAATTGAGTGGAATGGGAGGATAGCAGAAGTGTAGAGAAGAGTATGCAGGGAGTGGGACTAGTGTAATATCATATGCCTGAAGTAATTCTACTATAAACAACTCTGTAAACCATGGTGTTTTAATAAAATTAAAATTTAAAAATCAGGCAAAAATCATTCAAAACCAAAGTTACTCGAAAACAATAATAATAAAATAATGTATTCCAAATGGGTAAAATATTTGATTAGATATTTCTCTAAAAATAGTGAAATTGCTAAAAATCTTAAGACATTTCAATGAATACCAGCAATAATTAGAAAAATGCAAACTATAAGATGTTTATATTAAACATGCACCAGGAAAAATAAAATAGTGAGCATTTTAAGGGATGTGGATATATTTGTATCCTTGTATGCTGCTTGGTAAAATTGCAAAAGGGTGTAACTGCTATAGACAATTGCATGCCAGTTTAACTACATAAAAAATATATACATATATATCCATTAAGAAGATTGCTTAATTCTACTTGGTTTTGCTTCTCTATATATACCATGAACATTAGAAAGCAACTATTTAAACATATTTTAACAATCATGTTCAATATAATTTTATTCTCATTTGACGAAAGGTAGGTTAAGCTAATATCCACTGAAGGCTGGATGGATTAATAAGATATGTAATCTACATATTCAGTCTCAAAACAAGTGAAATGAATATATGATATATTAACAGCATGAATGAAGCTTGAAGATGTCCTAAATGAAATAAAACAATTAAAAATGACTAACATGTTTCCTCATATTTAAATAATTTAGAATAGTGTAAGTACTTAAGATAAGTAAAGTGGTTGTTAATGTGGGGAGAGAAGGGAACAGGGAGTTTATGTTTAGTACATAAATTGTTTCAGGTTTGCAAGCTAAAAAAATCTTTCTGAAGGTGGATTTTGATAACAGCTGCAATAGTATCAAGAGAGTACTGAAAAAAAAAACACTAACTTAAAGTTCTTCAAAATTGTTACCTGATAAATTTTCTGGGATCTATATTTTCTATAATTAAAAATTATAAACCATAATCTTATTGCATCTATTTATGAATTAAATTAAAAGATTAATATCTCAGTTTGCCATAGTTAAATATACTGTGTTGACATTCATAATACAGCAGTAATTATCCATATGTAAGGAAGTCACGTTATCTTGCAAATTCTCTTTCTATGTGTGTGTATTCATGTCAAAAGCAATATTATGCAAAAATATCAAATATCAAAATTCCAGCACAGATGGAGAGTTCTAAACCCTGAGATCTCCCTGTCAGTAATAGAAGCACTAGATTTCTAAAATTCAAAATTAGAACTAAGAGTTGGATGCAGAAACAAACAATAAAAGGATAAAATAAATGCTCATTTATAAACATTATTGTTATATATGTAATTTATATAAATATTTTAGAGGACATTTAGAAAAAGCCCCCTGGTAATGAGTTTCAATACATCAAAACAGAAATAAACACATATGTTCACTGTGTCTCAGAGAATAATACTAATAAATTATTACACAATGAGAAAAAGATTGATTGCACTGGTACTATTTAGAGCTGCTCTTTCTTTTTGGTTAATTCTATTTATGACATAAAGTTGCTTAAAAATTCTTTTAAAAAAGTCTGCTTAATATTAGCTTGTTAAATATTGTCATAAATGTTTTAGAGTTTGGTTATTGCTTTCTTCAGATCCATAACCTTGCTTTAATAACCTACATATATTCACATCCACTTAGCAGACACATTACATTATGTCATTAAAGTTACACAATGAACATAATTGCTTTACTTCCTACTGGTTCTCTCCTAGGTCGAAATCCACAGAAAAGAGCATTCACTCAGCCTTAGAGTCTGAAAGCCCACGGGCATCTGAAAGATCAACTCAGGTAAGACTCGCCTTATCTCTTCCAACATTTTAATTATTTTTCACCTAGCTCTAGGGAGGTCATGTATTTTATTTTTTTAATTTTTTCAAGAGCCACCATCAATCTGGCTTTAATCATAAACAGTCTCTGTGCCCACTCTCAGAGGACAAATGCCCAATAGTTGAGGAAAGCTTCAAAGAGCTTCCCATTCTTAGAGAAGAGAAATGGGATTTTCTGAAGCAAATGTTCATCTAAATAGATTATTTCCTTAAAAAAAAAAGAATCATTTTGAGTAGATGCTTCCAACCTTTTTATTAATCTCACCCTCTTTTAATTATGTTTTCTTCTGGATATCGGCTATGCCCATTTTTATATTCTTTGGTTTACTAGAGACAAAAACAAAATGTGAAGCTCAAGTGATTGCCATGGTCTGCAGTCTCTGTCAGAGATTAAATGTGAACAGAACTTGAAACTGTTGGCAAAATGATAATTTGTGAGCATCAGTGATTTCAGTCGCCTTGACATCTCCTCATGCACCTCTTGTATCCCTGATTGTTTTGTCAAAACAGCCCATTGAATCCAAACACCTGCACTCACTATTTGTTACTTGTCAAAAACTGATCTTTTTGGTGAGCTACGGTTTCTAAGAGGCATGTCCGTCTGGGAATCTAGGCAATGGCAGTGTGGGGGATTGAAATAAAAAATATTAATACATCTCTTGCTTACTCTATCAAGTAAAATAATCTAGTTTGGTTCTGCCAAAGCCTATGAAAGAATATGTAGACAAGTCTTAAAGCTCTATATCTCTTCTCTGCAATATTTAAGTTTCCAAGCCTATTTCAAGAGCTCTTCCATTCAGCTCTGTAAGAGGAATTTGCATTTTTTGATATTTGAAACTAAGAATGATCTTTCAATAAGCTGCAATGCCCATGAGTCAACAAGTTCTACTGTGTCTAAGTATTCCCTGGGAGCTTTCTATATACAAAACGTCCGGCACAATTCAGAGGACCTCTGATCTAGGCATGTTTGAAATTTCCCCTAATGGATTTCTCATTCTAATTTCTCCTTTAGTTTAAAAAATATGAAGTTTCATTTCATTATCATATTTTGTTCATTTTGTTCATTAGCTTTTGATCTACATCCAGCTATGCTCAGGCATTACTCATGATTGTACTCAGGGGACCACATGGTGCTAGGGATCTAACCCAGGTCATGCATGCAAAAAAAGTGCCTTAACCATTATACTAATTCTGTATTCTCATTAATACCTTTTTTGGTCAGTGTGTTCTGTTAACTTATACTGGCTATGATTTAGGTCAGCCAGAGCTATTCTGCTTGAATATACTATGTGTATATACATAGCAAGATATCTATCTATCTATCTATCTATCTATCTATCTATCTATCTATCTATCTATCTATCTATCTCTATCTATCTATCTATCTATATCTATATCTATATCTATATCTATATCTATATCTATATCTATATCTATATCTATGAAAAAATTGCTTCCTCCTCCCTGGAGAAAGTTAGGGAAATAGGTTAAGGAGATAGTTAAGTGGTCAGAGGCATATACTTTGCACCAAAAGGCAGGCAGTATATGGCCAACACTAAACAATACAGGGCATGACCATGGGTGCTCCACAAACAGCATCCCAAAGCAACATGTTGGTGGTTCCCAGGAAGGCAGCATCTAATAGTGCTTCATCCTGGTTCACCAAGTATGGCCAATCAGCTGGCCCTACTGATCATTGCTGAGGGCTACAAGATCCTGTCAAATTAAAAGTGTCTCATTTTACAGTCACAAGTGTACCATATATGACAAGTGCATACATGGTGATCTCTTTAATCAGATAAGATGCTTGCATGGTTTACTTCTCATAGGTGTCCCTTTTTGTTATTCCTAAGCAAACATATGTCTATTTTTCTCTCTCTCCTATAACCTAAAGGCAGGGTACAGGGTTGAAAGCAAAGAAAACTAGACATGCGAGCAGCAGGTGAAATCACTAATTAGTAAAACAAACTTGAACAATTGAACTATTGTATATTACAAAGCTTAACTATAACTGAGAGACCAACCAAGAGCACCTCTTAACCCCTGGGCCAGATCTGGACACCTGACAGGCTACAAGGCCCCATGCAATCATAGGGATCCTAACTTTCATTTTCAGCCAATGCATGTTTTAACTAAAAAACCATGAGCTCCAACATCTGGAAAGGTTTTTATCTGTTGTTTGCAATGACAGATGTATCTGAAGAGCCAATAGATGGTCCCCATCCATTATAGATAATGGTACCCTTTGCTAACCTTCAGGACTTGCTATAAAAGCAGAACCCAGAAGAGATTGCAAAAGCCATTCACTAAGGTTAAAACATTCAGAGAGGACATCAAGTTGCATTAACTGGTTCCTAGTTTGATTATATTATAATTACAAAATATAATGTATATGACTGCTATCATTGTATATGAGGGGCAGCTTATTTTGTTATCCAGAATATGAGCTGTCTTGGTTTATGTGCTGTGAACAGTTGAATGACTACTACAAATTTTTAGTGAGATGCTATGCAAAAGTCAATTATATTCCATTGATGATGCTCCATTTTTTGTTTTGCTTTGTTTTGTTTATGTTTTCTGGAGGTAGCACATCTGGTGACTCTCAGATGCTACTCCTGGCTATGTGCTCAGAATCGCTCCTTGCTTGGGGGACCATATGGATGTCTAGGGATCCAACCGCGGTCAGTCCGAGGCTGGCACTGGCAAGGCAGATAACTTACTGCTTTGCACCACTGCTCAGGGCCCCGATACTTCATTTATTTAAGTTTTTCCTAATTTTATGTGTATTAATTCATAGTAATCCTTTTATTTTATGAGCAAAAATATTGAAGTCTGTAATTATTATAGTGGATTGACCTATTACTTTTTTTTGTGTGTGTGTGGTTTTTGGGTCACACCGTCAGTGCTCAGGGGTTACTCCTGGCTCCATGCTCAGAAATTGCTCCTGGCAGGCATGGGGGACCATACGGGGCACCCGGATTCGAACCGATGACCTTTTGCATGAAAGGCAAATGCCTTACCTCCATGCTATCTCCCGGGCCCCCTACCTATTACTTTTATCTTGATTTTCTATCTGTTTTATAGCTCTGGAGCAATGTCTATATGCATTTAAGAAAATATTTTTCATGAATTTCTCTCTTATAATTTTGTGATATCATATATCCCCAGTTTATGGTATTATAAATCCCCACATGCCATATTTCCTAACCAATTGGAAGTCTGAAAAAGGATAGCCACGAAAAATTAATAAACTACGAAGAATCATGGAGTCAGTGGCTTCTTGCCTCATCGTCTCTCTGTGAGTGCCAAGCCAAACTGACCTTTCTTTATTCATCCAGTACAAATTCAAGTGGGTGGTGGAGAGATCAGTGAGATCCAGATGGGCTTTTACATTTCAAAGGGATAGGTGAAAAGGAAGAGAAAATTGGGGAATGCCTTTATTTTGGGTAAAGGCAGAATGTGACCTAACACCCAGTAATATATTTTACTAAAAGATTGTTTTGTCAGATATTTTTACATTTGCTACTCAATTTCCTTTGGCTTAGCTTTCTATGCTGCCTTTTTGTATAAATTTTAAATAATAGTGTACTCACATACTGTTAATATCTTCTAAGTGCCATTTGATTAGTTAATTACATACAGATATATGCTTTTATTTGTGTATATACATAGATTTTTTAGTCAAATATATATAGTTTTGGTGTCACATCAACAATACTCAGAATTAACCTTTGGCAGGGCTATGGGACCATATTCAGTGCCAGAAATTAAACCAAGGATAGAATATCTACTATACTATCTTTCCAACACTTGGCTGGTCTCATATATATTTATGTATATATATTTATGTATATTAAATATATATATATATGGTTTGGGGGCAACAACAAGTGACGCTCAGGGATTACTCCAGGCTATGAGCTCCTAGCTTGGGGGACTATATGGACTTCTGGGTGATATAACCACAGTCCGTCCTAGACTAGTGTGCGCAAGGCAGACGCCTTATGGCTTGCACCACAGCTTAGGCCCCTCTTGGTCATATTTTAAGGTATCCTTTCATTCTCTCGTTGATATATTTTTATTCCATATGTTTAATATAATGAGCAATCTGTTTGGATTAAATCTGAAATCTTATTACTTATATCTGTTTTGTCCCATCAATTTTTGTTTTGACGTTTTTATGTTTCAGCACATTTTTTAACATTTTTGGTCTCATAACTCTATTTACTTATTAGTGTTAGACTAAATGTATGTGGTATTTTTATGGATTACTTGTATAATACAGCTTAGAATATTTTAGACCAGGATACAACAAAATATTTGAGAATGCTTAATTTATTCCTGAAATACAATTTTGAAAAATATTAAAATTCTTAGTTAACCCCATTTTTTAACACTACAAAAGTATCGTGCCACTTTGCTCCATAATCTGAGATTTGTGATGAAAAATCTTTAAGCATTTGAATTGTTTCTTCCATTAGAGTTAGCATATTGTTGACAAGATTTTTCAGTCTTCATTCATGTATGTTTCAAGACATGTTATTTGGGGGAACTTAACCTACTGTGATTTCACTGAATTATATACATATATATGTATATGTATACACATATTTTCTATTTATTTACTTTTTACCAAGAATCTTTATATTCTTGAATCTGGGGCCTTGATGTTTTAAATTTTTAGCTTTTACTACATAATTTCTAAGACATTTATTTGAAAAATGAAATATATTTCATATTTTACTTTGAAAATAAAACATTTATACTCTTCTTTTCTATATGATGATATATTAAGAATTTACCAAAATTGAGTAGAAAAATTAAACAGCATATAGAAATAAAGAATTATATACATATCTCTGGAAATAAATAAATGGGTGTAGTAATAAATAAATGTAGTAGATAATCAATGGCTACAGATATGTTATTTCTTCATATAACTTGTCATGTTGTAAGTATATCTTCATGGTGCAACATGCTATTCATAAAGTTAAATCATTCTTGTGAAAGTGTTTCACATTAGTAAGTATAACATGCAGTAAATTAAAAAAGAATACCTTTGGGCAGTATTCCAGAAAATAACTTCTAGAAGTGAATTCAAAAATTTACATTGACATTTTCAGTTCCAAAGTATGTAAATTGCTTTTTAAATATACTAGAAGTCCTAACTAGGTTATCAAGAAACACATATAAAAATTAACAACAAAGACTATTTGCTTATAGAAGTTCAGAGATGGTTGGGATATATTCACAATATTAATAAGTGAATAATCAGACTAACTCAGGCTTAATTTTTGTTAAAGAGGGTAGTTATACTTAAAGTAAAATTTCAAGTAGTGAAAATTTTTATAAATATCGCATCCTCCTTTAATGTTTTATTATATAATGAATTCATATCAGGAAGTCTTTTTTCTTTTTTTTTTTAATTTTTTTTGGGGTCACACCCGGCAGTGCTAGGGGTTACTCCTGGCTCCATGCTCAGAAATTGCTCCTGGCAGGCACGGGGGGACCATATGGGGCACCGGGATTTGAACCGATGACCTTTTGCATGAAAGGTAAACGGCTTACCTCCGTGCTATCTCCCGGGCCCCAGGAAGTCTTTTTTCATAGTATTTAAACACATAATCTTGTCACAACATGCTTTGTTTATAATGAATAACATACATTCTGTAATAAATTTTAAACAAAACCTCCATAAAATATTTGATAAAATTCTATCTTAAAAATCACTCTTAACTTTTAAACTGTTCATTATTATTCTAAAACATCTTGAGTTTCTAACTTAAGAATTTGAGAATTTTCACATCCTTTTTTTATTTGGGGGGAAACATTGCTTGGGACTTACTCCTGACTGTGCTCAGGGATCACACCTGGAGGGGCTCCAGGTATTATATTGGGTGCTAGGGATTGAACCTGGATGAACTGCTTGCAAGACAAGCGCCCTATTACTTTGGCCACTGGGGTACTTTAATTTCTCATAACCAAATTAAAAAGTTAGTTTCTTCTGGTAATCTGCATTCAACTAAGGAGTGATCCTAGTATTTCTTGTAAAATTTTATTAATTCCAAAGAATACAGGTGAGTACAGCAATTCTACAGATATGAACCAGGTGATTCTAAGGATCTTGGATATTTTGTTTTGTAATCTTAATTCTAAATGTATATGCCTGCACAGTGAGGAAAAACCCTACATGAACATGCTTTTGTTTTCATATTGGAAGACCTCATCCTTAATTCAGGGCAGCTTTTCCTTTTGTAGCTTTTGAGGTTTATGCTTCTGCTGAGTGTTAGAATTTCAAAGGTAACAGACTGTTTGTTTACATTATGGCCAATTTGTCAAGCAGAAATCTTACATTTGTAATAAGTCTGTCGAGCCTTTAGAGATCTTATAAAGAAAAAATATGACTTTCATCCTGATGGGTTAGCGTGGAAAACCCTGTCTTGATTTCTGAACTTACTTGTTCTGCGAGCTTTTATGTATCATATGGAAAATGTCCTTTACATGAAAGGAAACTTAAGAGCAAGAGTTAGCACAAAAGCAACAAGCTAGGCATGTGCATCAAGAAAACAAAAGCAAAGTGAAATGCACTTAAATTATAAATGCTTGCTTCTATTTAACTGTTTCATATATAGAATTGACTCCTAAGTCATCTCATCTCTAAATTGGTTCTGCATTTTATTGTAGGGGAACAATATACATTATCTACAAGACAGTACACAGGAAGAGGAGTGTTTTGACAGCTAAACTTCTTCCTATTCCTCTAGTTTTGGTTTTCTGTCTCTCATGTCCTATGGTGCTAGATCTAATAATTTCATACATACACACACAGTGCATGAGAGAGAAGTTTAGGGAAGGAAAGGAAAAGAGAGGGAGAGAGAGAAAAAAAGACATAGAAAAATAATGATATAGAAAGGAAATAATTTTCTTTATGTCTATGTGAAGCACTTAAATTAGCGATGTCAGAGTAATGTTATGGTACTAAGAAAGAAGGGGATGTAACTCTTATAAATCAGAATTTTTAATCTTTTATATAAATATCATGAAGTATGATTGCTGGATTACATGTAGTTTTTAATCCTTTGAAGAGAATCCACAAAGAACGCCCAAAGAGTT
The DNA here is from genome assembly GCA_004027635.1 of Crocidura indochinensis. NCBI lineage: Eukaryota > Metazoa > Chordata > Mammalia > Eulipotyphla > Soricidae > Crocidura > Crocidura indochinensis. Next base: position 13,943 of record PVKC010019611.1, read on the forward strand.
GAATGTCATTTGTTATTATGAGCTATGGAAGAGACAAAGGAACTGTCACTCAGTTTCGTAACACAAGGGAAGTTACAGATATAATGTATGCAATAATGTGCCTGTAATTAATTTTAAAATAATATATTGCATACTTAATGTTTGTTGATATTTTGGGGCCCAACTTAGTAAAGCTCATAAGATTACTCTTTGCTCTGCACTCAAAAATCACTCCTGGAGAGGCTTGACGGACTTTTGGAGTACCAGACATAGAATTGGGGTCAACCACTAGCAATGCAAGCACCTTTGGACTACACTATCACTCTGACCCCTACACTTAAATAATTAAACAATGCATATTTCATATGATATACTATTCTCACTACAATTTTTTAAATGGAGCACAATCAAGAGAAATATGTACACTACAATTATTCACTGCTAGTGGGAATGCCATCTAGTTCAGCCTTTATGGAAAACAATTTGGAGATTCCTCAAAAGACTGGAAATTGAGCTCCCATATGATCCAGCTATACCACTATACCCTATATGTAGTTTTTAGTCCTTTGAAGAGGATCCACAAAGAACTCCCAAAGAGTTGAATGTCATTTGTTTTTATTGGCTATATACCCTAGGAACACAAAAGCACAATTCAAAAATTCCTTCCTCACACCTATATTTATTTCAGTGCTATTTATAATAGCAACCAAGATTCTTCAACAGAGGAATGGCTAAAAAACAGTGGTATATATACACAATGGAATATTATGCAGCTATCAGGAGAGATGAAGTCATGAAATTTCACTATACATGGTTGTACATGGAATCTATTACACTGAGTGAAATCAATGAGAGGGAGAGAGATAGACACAGAATAGACTCACTCATCTCTGGGTTTTTAAAATAAGTAAAGACATTATTATATTAATCCTAGAGACAATAGAGTGAAGGGCAAGAAGGACCAGCCCACAATCTGAAGCTCACTACAAAGAGTGGTGAATGCTTGTTAGGGAAATAACCACACTGACAACTAGTATGACAACATTAATAAATGAGAGAAATAGAATGTCTGTCTCAAATACATGCAGGAGAGGAGAGGAGGGAGATCTGAGTCATCAGTGGTGGGAATGTTGCACTGGTGAAGGGTGGGGGGTATCTGTTTATGACTGAAACCCAACTCTAATCATGCTTGCAATTATGGTGCTTAAATAAAGATTTTATCATAAAAAATAATAAAAATAAAAAAATAAATGCAAGTATGTAACTAGAACATGTAAAAGAAATATGTACACTGATTATCAAGGACTACTATATAGAAGTGCTGATAATATTGGTAGAGAATATTTGCAGGTATAATGAAATAAGGGAGAAGATAAAATAAATCAATAAATTCTATGAGGTAACACTGAAATGTAACAAAAACACCTTTGATGTGCCTTAAAATATCATTAAAACTGGAAAACCTCTTATTATTTTTAACACAATTGTGATAGATTGGCACAGGCTGGAACATATAAATTTATCTGTCTGCTTTAGAAAGGGTTATATATATTTTGTATATGGTCAAATGCCTTCCATGCTCACAGAAAAATACAAATAGACTTCAATCTCCTTTTAAAAAGAATTCTGTCAATGAAATTTTTCCAAATAATTACATATTATTATAATTTCTAGGAAGGCCTTTTTGTTATCTCCTACACAGAATGCTAACTGCTTTTATGTGTTGCATTTCAGTCTCAAATTTTATTAACATTTGGTATATATATTCCATAATCTGTGATTTCTTTTAATATTGTTTACTTATTCTCAGGGCTTGGGTGGATAAAAATCAGACAAATTGTATATTATGAATAGAGAGATATATTAAATGAATTCTTTGAATTGGTTAATAAGACAATTGCTATTAGAACAATGCATTTAGGCTAGTATCTGCTTTCATGGATGAAATAAAAATGTAAGGAAATATTGCTTTGAGAGATGAAGTAAAAAACAAATGATGCATATGTTGTTTTCTTATTCCCACTTACAACCCCTCCACAAGGATGAGACTCAAGAAATGTCTATAAAGTATAAAGTCTAATTCTGTGTGAATCATGAGTCTTTGATACTAAAGATGTTTAAGAAATACAGCTTTATAGCAAGGTTCTGCTATTTGATAGCATATTCAAAACAGAACTGACCATATTCCCAAGCATGAGAATGTGACCTGAATTCATTATGTCATTTCCTTATGTTCTTGAATTCTTTCTCAGGCTGTGACAACAACATACCTAGTACTTCCTAATAATTATAACCATCCATCAATAAATAACATGCATTATATATATTTGTTTCTTCATATCTTATCCCAGTTACTTTGTAATTTTTATATGCATACCTACATTAATATATACTAATATGTAATTTTGGAGATGGAGGTAATACAGCAGGTAGGATTTTTTTGTGCTGCCAACCTAGGGACAATCCCAATATGCGATCAGAGCATCATCACTATTACTGTTCCCTGAGTACAGAGACACAACAAGACTGAGAACTCTGTTATGGCCTCAAAACAATAAAAAAAAATAGACATTACTGCTGGATATATGATTCTCCAACACCATCATAATTGTCAGTACACTTATATTCTTTAGAAAGATGTGTGACCATGTCAGTTTAATGAACTTTTTTCAGTTTTCTAATCTCTGATAATACTCTGTTTCAAGTGGTAAAATATTTTAATGATAAGATCATCTTTACTATTATGTTGTTAAATGCAGCAAGGTGTTTTCTCTGAAAGGAAGACAAAGAAAATATAAGTAACTATTTCCCACTGATTGTATTTACTTAACTCATGTATTTAATATTTTTTCATCCTTGGTGTTCACTATAATTAGCTGAAGAAGATACTTGAATTAATGCATTATAATAAAAACAATTATATAAATGTACTTTTTGAAATTAATTGACATTTTAATGTAGCATTGCTCTCAAACTGTGCTGCTGAATATGTTATTAGGAGCAATTTTTTATTTAAAAGGAGGAATTTAAAAAATTATGGATTTCACAAAGTCAAATGGTATTGAATAGTAGCCTACAATTGGCATGCAGGTATCTTTAAGAGTGTACTAGCAGTTACTTATGATATAATAAAATACTTTTCTACATGTCATCTCTCTCTCTCTCGTTCTAACTATGTAATGGTATATAAGTATGGCTACAATACAGATTTTTATCTTATTACAAATTAATCAATGAGGGGCCAGTGAGGTGGTACTAGAGGTAAGGTTTCTGCCTTGCAAGCGCTAACCAAGGAAGGACCGCAGTTCGATCCCCAGGCATCCCATATGGTCCCTCAAGCTAAGAGTGATTTCTGAGCGCTTAGCCAGAAGTAACCCCTGAGCATCAAATGGGTGTGGCCCCAAAAACAAATAAACAAAAATGAACAACAAATTAATCAATGAGAACTATTATAGTATAAAAATGAGATGAAGTAGAAAGTTTTGTTTTCGGAGATTTCACTTTGGCATTAGCAGAAAAGTAGCATAACACCTCTAATATCATGTACTATAAGTAGACTAGTATTGAAGCATTCAAAGGAAAATGCCACTAAACCATTAACTTACCTAATATATAATACTCATTTTCACATAAATAATTTAATTACATTTTTTAATCAATAAATCCCTTTCATTTTATTTATTTATTTTTATTTTGGGGCCACAACTGGTGATGCTCAGGGGGTTCTCCTGGCTATACACTCAGAAATCGTTCCTGGCTTTGAGGATCATATGGGATGCTGGTGGATTGAACCAGATCCATCCTGGGTCAGCTGCATGCAAGGCAAATGCCCTCCCACTGTGCTATTGTTCCAATCCTCAATGAATCCATTTTAAGTTTTTGTTGTATTTATGATGTTTACATTTTATTATGTTTTAATACCAACTCATATTATATATTTTAACTATTAACATATTGATATTTGTTCAAGCATCACATATGATATCTGAGAATCTCCAACAATTTTCCCTAAACTCAGAGTCAGTTGTGATCCCTGAACATAGTTGGATGTGCCCTTCCCATAAAAAGGGAAGTTTTATTGTTTATTATTGAGTCTGTCACCTAGAAAAGTAAAGTTTTTTTGTGTTTAGATTTCATAACTCTTCACTTCAAGATAGGAAATAACCTGCATTATTAAAGCTTATGTAAATAAGTAAAATGAAATCATTAAGTGTGATCCCAAAATTAGTTGGACCTATAATAACTTATATTCCTTTAAAGCAAAATCTTTTTGTACTTATTACTATGACATTTCTGACATTTGATAAGAACAGTGTGTGGAAACTAAAGTGATAGATGGGCATATGCTTAGCATGTGATCAGAGTTTAATTTCTGGCACCCCAAGGGTTTCCAAACTCTGATGGGATTGATCCCAAGAGCAAAGCCAGGAGTAATTCCTAAGCATCTATAAGTGTGGCCTCAAAAAAGCAACAACAAAAAAGTGCATGAATGTATGTAATTATGTGTGCATATGTATGTATGTTATAATAATATACATTTATCTTTTGTTGGGCATTTGAATAATTGTTATATATTTTCAATTGTAATAATGCTACCATTAAAATAGATTACACATCATATATCTCTTTGAATTATTAATCTTTTTAGATAGAGTCCTAGAAATGTAATTGAGTAATCATATAGGAGATCTATTTCCAATGTTTATAAAAAATCCTCATACTATTTTTTGAGAAATATTCGAACAGGGTTGAGGATTCTAGAAGGGGAGACCAAAAAAAGTGCATAGTAGACTGGTGGAAAGATTTGATACTTTGGTAGTAGTTGTGGTGTGAAAATAAATATTTTGAAGAGATGTGAAATTCTATCCCCAAGATATGACCAACTTTGTAAATGACATTATGTAAACAGAACAAAAGAAAATATCAGAGGAATGGAAAGTTAAAGTGATAGTATAGTGTGTAAAACACTTTCTTTGTACGCAGCCAACCAGGATTTGATTCCTTGCATCCCATTAGGTCCTGAACCCATCAGGAATAATTCCTGAGTGTAGAGCCAAGAATACCACAGAGAATCTAAAAAAGGAAGGAAGGAA